>DWNE01002494.1:0-18713 GCA_018249875.1 Cecropterus toxeus | reverse complement strand
TTACGGTGAAGGAAAACATCGTGAGGAAACCTGCACATCTGAGAGTTCTCATAAAAAAAGAGTTCTCAAAGGTGTGTCAAGTCTACCAATACGCACTTGGCCAGCGCGGTGGACTATGGCCTAAAACTCTCTCACTCTGAGAGCAGACCCGTCCCCAGCAGTGGGACAATAATGGGTTGACGAGATAACCAGTTCAAAATATTCTAATAATTAAATACTAGTATTTCAACGCATATAGGAATATGCGTCAAAATACTAATATTAAAAACAAATTCCGTATTAGTACAAAAACAAAAAAAAGAATTCTTAAAATTAATTTACTACAATACCCCTAAGAGGGCAAAATAGGGGTTGAAGTTTACATAGAATTATGTTATTTCAGGACTGAGAAATATGAAAATAGAAATATAAGTTCTCGATTACAATTAAAAATGATCTGTATATGTAAAAAGGACAAAATTCTTCCCGAAAGGGGAAAAATAGGGGGTTAAGTTTGTATGGAAAATTTCTCATTTTAGACTTGGAAGTATGAAATAAAATGGCTGTGACATACGAACAGACGGACGGACAGACAGACATAACGAATCTATAAGGGTTCAGATTTTTGCCATTTGGCTACGGAACCCTAAAAGGTATATAAGATCTTGATTACAGTAATAGACAGTAAATATAAATGGAACTATTCAACACAAAAATATTTTTCAATTCCAACAAGTAGTTCTTGAGATTAGCGCGTTCAACCAAACAAACAAACTCTTGAACTTTATAAGCATAAACATACATAAAATATATAATATTTACTAGTATAGATAAATACATATTGTATTTATCTATAGGTATAGGACGAATCTTACTAGACTAATTTCGGAGCGTCGCCTTGACCATCGTTTAGTTCAATCTCTTGGCTAATACTGGACAATCGCACTCTTCTGCAACCTTTGCGAAGAGCCTCTTGGCGGCGCTGAATCTCATCTTTTATCTTCTGACGCTGAAAAGTTATTCGATCATTGATATTAGTATACGTTTTATAACAAATGTTCAAATGTTTAAAACTGTTCAACAAATTAATTGGTCCTTCGAGCCGGATTTATATAATAAAATCCGGCTTGAAGGACTAATTAACTTGTTGAACAGTCATTTATAAAGCTCAAAATTAACTACAAAAAAATGACTTATCAGGCTGGTACATCATAAAAAGGTAAATTTTTCTTTTGCAAAGTTAGAACTCATCTAGTAAGTATGTCTCCCTTCATACCAGAACACAGCAACTTAACACTGCTGTTATTAGGTGTGGCACCGGTACCTCCGGAGTGGAACCGTTGAAACTTTCAATTGATGAAATAAATAAAAAATATATATGAGTATATATAAGCTTATGTTTTATTTATAGTCGTTTATCCACGACGCACGACGTCGTAACTGAATATAGGACAGGGGTTCTATTTGAAGTCAATCACAAATGTGCATTGCTACATCTAAGGACTAAGAGGGTCACCTCATATATAAGTGAGCTGGTTCTATACTAATAAGATAATACTTTGATTGGATTAGGTAATAATCGTACATTACCTCTTCATTCTCCTTAACTTGTAGATCATGT
The DNA here is from genome assembly GCA_018249875.1 of Cecropterus toxeus. Classification (NCBI taxonomy): domain Eukaryota; kingdom Metazoa; phylum Arthropoda; class Insecta; order Lepidoptera; family Hesperiidae; genus Cecropterus; species Cecropterus toxeus. The sequence continues at coordinate 17,113 of DWNE01002494.1, read as the reverse complement.
TTCTTTAATTTCTCCGTTTCATTCTTTTGCTTTAACATTTCATCGTAGAACGACAATGTTGGCTTATTATGATCGTGTAAAAATTGCTGTAAGAAAAAAAAATGTGATTAATTTCTCGGAACCCTTTAATAATAAAAAATATTAATCATAACAATTAAACACACACACACACGCACACGCTTTCTACACTCATAGCCCCACACTAGGATTCTCTCCTGTGTTGTGGGTGCCATGAACACACAAAAACGAATACACAAACACCCAGACCCAGAACAGAAATCCAAACTGATCATTCATAATTTTGTCTTGCCGGGTATCGAACCCGGGACACAATGCGCGTCAGACCCGGTGACCGCTCGACCACGCGGGTCGTCAAATTCAAACAAATGTCTATTAATTATAGAATGAGATACAACAATCCGAAATACATCTGTATTTCGATAGTTGTATCTTTCTTGGATCTACAAGATACAAAATACATATTTTCATCTTGAATTTAAAATATTTTGTTTAAAATTGATTTCGTGTTTATATTTAAGTTACTTTTCTTGGATACTAGCAAAATATGATAAAATTCTATAGTAAAATAATTTTAGATGCCCCCACAGATGAAATTAAACATTTCATTAAAACTTTAGTGTTGAAATATTAAAGATCAAAAAACCAAAAATCGGAGGCTTTAGATACTATTGAAGGTGTCACTCACTTGAACATGCTGCGCCAATTGGAATATCATAACTTCACCACACAGCTCAATGGCCATTTTATCCAATTCTGCCAATAATTTTGTTGCATTATCATTTGACAGGCCATGAATTTTGTTCATTGTTATTGTTGGCGGTCTAAAAAAATGTTTAAAATTTATATTCTCAACTATTATTATATACATAGAATATGGTATTACAATTGATTTGAAATTAATAAATTCTACATATTAAACTAAATATAAATACTCTCGTTCATGGCAAAATTAATCAAGTTAAACAGAACATAGTCCACTAAAAGTTCAACATCTTTTATTGTCTAAAATTCAACAACACTATTGGTATATCCATCTGCTTGTTTCACAAAACATAGTGATAATAGATAATAATTATACTATTAATATAACTATATGTTTTTTATTATAAGGAAGTAGCAAATGAGTATACAGGACACCTAATGGTAAGTTGCCACTGCCACCCATGGACATCTGGAAGCAACTTCATACGGAACAAGGGATCTTAAGTCAATCAAAGAAACATTGCCACTCCCAAGGACTAAGGGCATGACCTCATATATAAGTTAAACAGTTTATGTCACAAGTCCAATAAAAATAAATAAATAAACGCTGTCTGCACTCACAGTAGGATTTTCTCCTGTGTCGAGGGTTCCATGGACACACAAAGACGAATACACAAAAACCCAGACCCAGATCAAAACTCATCGTTCACATTTCTGTTTGGCCGGGGATTGAACCCGGGACCCACTGAGTGTCAGACCGGTATGGTGGCCCATCCGCCACGCGGGTTGTCCTTTAAAAAATGTAAGCAAACTTACTTATCCGGATAACTGTGACAACATTTGAACTGGACCGTAGCTGAACAGTGGTTCCCCTCCGAGTTATGCAATGGATTCAGTGTTATAGACAGATCCAATGGACGGAACTCGTTCCATACAGCCTTACGACGATTGTCTACAACTGCATCTCCATAGATAGCCTGAAAGATAAGAAAACATATATATATATCAGAACAAATATTCATAAATCTAGTTAACACATTTTTTTATTACATTACAATAACAAACAAACATGCAGTCCATCTGATAGCAAGTGGCCACTGTCGTCCTTAGACACCTGTCAGCAACTTCATATAGAACAGGGATTCTATCTGAAGTCGACAGATGGATTGCTACTCCTGAGGACTAAGATGGTTGCCTCATATATAAGTGAGCCATATATAATCCTTATAGAACTTTCTATTTAATGTTAACAAACAAATGCTTTCTACACTCATAGCCCCACAGTAAGATTTTCTTCTGTGTCGTGGGTGCTATGGACACACAAAGACAAATACACGAACACCCAGACCCAGAACAGAAATCTAAACTCATCATTCACATTTCCGTCTGGCCGGGGATCGAACCCGGGAACCACTGCTTGTCAGACCGGTATGATGACCGCTCTGCCATGTCTTAGCTTTGACTTATAATGTAAAAAAATATTCCAACATACAATCATTTGGGATATACAACTATTAAAGCTTATTGGGATATAGGATTCCGAATAAGACTAGAATTGGATTACCACAGTTCTAAAGAAGATTCTTTAGCTACAATACTATACGTAAACTCTGGTTACATCTAATGCATGCATGCATGCATGCATAATACATGTGAAGCAAATATATTTGACAGAAATTATTTTCTACTGCAAAAATATATTATAGATCACTTAAAATTAATATTTTATAACGTAAAACTTATTAGGTTCTTATTCATGTGAACTTTAAAATAAATCATAGTAGTTAGTATTCAAAGTCACTAAAAAAGTTACAAAATACAAATATAGAACTGAGCCCATTCAAACTTTGTGTGTATAATATAAATTTAAAAGAAACAAACCTCAAGAGCAACCATTTCGTTATTTTGTCGTTCTTCTGGAGTTTCGTCGCACATCTTGCTTGGAATACTATCACAATTTCGAAATCATAATTCAAAAAAGTAAAATAGTCCCTCTCAGCAAAATACACAACACCGATACTGACAGTACTGACTTACTGAGTAACATGTGTCATTGTCAGTGTCAGGCTGAAGTCAGCCAAACATATGGAGATGACAGTTGTCAAAACTGACATGATTGCTGCGTTCAGCGCAAAAAATCAAACCTTAATAGTTATACCACGGTAATAGCACGGTAATAGTATCATACAGTATTGTAACTCGGCCCCGTCCTTGAGTTATATACCTACAGATGCTCTGGGCGAGAGTTCGCGTTAGGGCTACCCGCCTGCAGTATTTTAATTACATCTGCATACCTCACAAAACTTTCTTTCTAGTTTTTTTTTACAATAAATATTATATTTTCTATTGAAAGGAATGAAACTAATGGTGAATTATATAGGAAGTGTGGAATGCAAATGCATGTTATATTTTTTAATTAGTAGATTTTGGTCTTCCCAGTATTGTACATAAAAATGTACGTAAAAATGGTAGAAACAACATAGTTTGACCGGGGAAGTACCACCGCCACATCTATTTCTAGCGTGAAGCAGTTCTTGCGTTTCGGTGAAAAGGTGTGGTTGGTGGCTCACTTTTATATGAGGCGACCGTCTCAGTCCTCGAGATTAGCAACGCAGCTGTGGTCAACTTCAGATAGAACCTCTGTTCTATATGAAGTTGCTTACATGGGCGGCAGTAACCACTTACCATCAGGTGTGCTGCTTGCTCGTTTGCTACTTCATATTTTTTAAAAAATATATCAGTATCTATATGAATAAAAAATCAGACTAAACTTTTATTTACTACTATTTACTTGTGTTTAAAAACATTCAATTGCATACTACACAATGCTAATTATATCTTAGCTTATTCCTGCGAACCCACCCCTTTGGACATGCTTACCACGATAATATATATTCTGTCTTAATCTAGTTCTAGATTATACATTATCTGTGTACTTTTGCGTGAAATCTACCTAGTATTTTTTATGTAAAAGAGTACCTAACAAACACACAAACATATCTAACATTCGACAAACAAACTTATGCATTTATAATATAAGTAGTAGTATAACATTTGACTTGATCGCTGCTCTGCGTTTCATGCACATGTATAAAAATTTAATAACATAAAATTGTAACGACTTTTGCTTTTGAAAAAGAGACTAAATGTTGTCACATGATATGGATGGGCATGTAAAGATATTTTCAATCCTTTTAACTAAATTCAGTACTTTATTTTGATACAATTTCAAACATAGACAAATAAGCAGACAAAAACATTTAGAATAGTTTTTTCATCAATCTGTTTTCAAGCTATTGCCTACAAATATATTAGATGAACAGATACACGGAACTCTTATTTTTTATATGTGTGTGGATTTCAATGTGGCCTAATATTTGGTGAAGTTGATGAGTCACAATATGTAGTCACATTTTAAGTAGGTACAAGTTATTGTTAAATACTGGGCGGTTCAAGGTGAAGTAAATTTTTCTTTACCATACTCTATATTTATGCCACCTTATTGCTTTAGCACCCAAAGTGGTCTACGGGTTCACTAGTCGTAAGCATGGGTATTTTTGCTTTCGATAGTTAAGTAATTTTTTGGTCGTCAAATCGGTGAGATACTTGGTGTCAACGACTTTTTTGGTCATCAAATCGCGTGGCGGAACGGCCACTATACCAGTCTGACGCGCAGTTGGTTCCGGGTTCAAATCCCGGACAGACAAATTTGATTGATGATTCGTGTTTGTGTGTCCATGGCACCCACGACCCACGAGAAAATCGTAGTGTGGGGCTATGAGTGTAGTAAGGGTGTTTATTCGGTTTTCACGCAATTTTACTCAGCTTTTGCAAAAACAAATACGTAAATTAACCACGCACCCTCCCTACCCACCCTCACTTGCGTAAGATCCCATGACATTTGACCCTCCCTCCCTCTCCCGCCCCTTAAATGTCTCACATAATCACAGATGTTTCCTCATCAGATTGAACAAAGAATAAATTACAATTTGATACTATTATTAAAAATATTGTGCAACGTACGTCGACAATATGTTTGCGTCATTCATAAACCAGTAAACTACGAAATAAATATTTTTTTTGTGTGATGAATCACAAGAGTTATCTGTGGGTGAAATTATATAGGGATTTTAGATTAATAGTACTTCTGAATATTTTACTTATTCACAGATTCCTTACTATTAAACATTTGTGTAAACGTATCATAGATGCTGATTAATTTTCATATTAATTAGCATTAGGCCATCCACTGCCGGAGGCCTTATCCTTAAGTTGAAGGTCATCCGAATAAGTTGCAAGTTACTGGGTTTGTGAAAATAAAATATTTTTCTATAACAATTTGTTTGATTTATGAAAAAATAACTCGCCCAGTGTGAGTTGAACTTGTGCACGAATGGTTTTGTATGGGAGAACCTCTCCCCCCAATCATATACTTCACTTTTATTTAATTATTTATGAATGTGAATATATAACTAAATAGTAAATATTCTGTGGATATTTCAAGCATGTGTTGCCCTTGTTTATATCGAGTAAAGAAATCACGTTTGTTGTATGCGAGTCCCCAATATTTTAATCTATTTTTCATATATGTTGTTATAGCAGCAACAGAAATGTATGTAAAAATTTCAACTGCCTAGCTATCACGGTTCATGAGGTACAGTTATGGTAACAGACAGACTGACAGCGGAGTCTTAGCAATAGGATCCCATTTTTACTCTTTGGGTATGGAACTCTAAAATAGCCTATTTATGTCTTATGTCTGGTAACAGGTCTAGCAAAGCTGATTTCACCGACGCTCACATTTCGTCTGACACCACCATTATATCTATTGCATCTATGCATTTTAATTTGTATATTTGCTTTCTTAACTTCCAGACATGGAGTCGCATATTCTAAATATGTACCATCAGGCTCGCTATCGCACCATTGGCCATAAGATTATGCGCTCAACGAGCGAGTCGCTGTCGTCGGAGAGCAGTTGTAACCAGAACAGCCCGGAATATTCCCAGAATCAGCAGGCAAGTCAGTACGAGGAGAGCAACGGGGAGTATTGGCATCGTCAGGACGGTAATAAGTGTCACGAATGGAGTCAGAATCAAACAGTGAGTGGTCTGTAGATGTATTGTTGTTTTTAAAGACTTGAATATGTTAGAATGGTCCATTTGATGGAAATGAAGCGATGGCATATACTTACGACATATCCTAATACCTAAATACTTTGTCATCAACCCATTATTGTCCCACTACTGAGCACAGGTTCTCATAGAATGAGAGAGTTTCTAGGCCATAATCCACCCTGCTGGCCAAGTATGAATTGGTACACGTCATACCTTTGAGAACTCTTTTTTTTCATATTTTTCATATTTTATATATGGTTACCTAAATAACTGTTTATGTTCATTTTTAATTATGGAATATTATATTTTATTTTGAGCATTTTTATACGATACTGATGAAATGATTTCAGGTAAATATAACACATAGTCAAGACTCAAGTTCTGAAGATGAAGAACAAATAGATGTTCAAGAGGTGTCAGTAGAAAAGGCCTGTGATTCTGGCGATCAAATGGAGCTTCTGGAACCGGACAATATGGAAGAGAATTCTCTTGTAGAAGGCGACGACTATGATATAATTCAAGTGTTTGCAGTAGATCCAGATTTAGATCTTCTTGAAGCTTCATCGGACGAAGAAAAAGAATCTGAAGATTACTGTATAAATGAAAATGTAGAAGATTCGGATAACGGTGAATATTTCAATATCGAAGACAAAAATAACCAAAAAAATCAACATGTAAGTCATGATGGCATAAGTATAAACTTGGATAATCCAGTAGTTTCAAATGTCGATGAATATTTCATAAAAGCTAACGATGAAAAACACATACTGGAAGTAAAAGATGAGCCAGTCGTTAAAGATGTTGATGAGTACTTTATAAAAAACCCAAAAGATGACTTAAAACCGCCAAATTTAGACGATTTTCTAGTGAAAAATAAACTGTTAGAAGAAGAACATACTGATTTTCGGATACCAAAAAGTATTCCAAATGTTGATGAATTTTTCGTAATAGGATCACAGGAAAAAAGCCTTAAGGTAGAGAAGGAAGATGAACCACAAGAAGAGTTGGAGCATGAAGATCCCCATGATGTGTCAATTAATGAATCCGATTTGGAAGTACTACCGAATATTGAAGATTTAAAAAGATATCTTTTAGATGATTTGCCATATACTAAGTTTAAAAACCTACAAAAGTCTTGCTCAGTGCCACATTCGCCTATGCATAATATATGCATGGATATCGATGCTAAAACATGTTTAAGTTTTGAGAGCCTTAATCTTGATTTATCTGATATTGCTTTTGAAAACGATAAAGACAAATCTTGCAGTACAGCTAAAAGTGATGACATTCCGCGAACCTTGACAGACGAAGATGTTAACAGCTTTTTGATAACATGTAAACCAGAAGTAAAGGATATCAAAAACGAGGATGATCTTAGTCATCAAGATATGGAAATAGACCGTCCGGTTGAGTCCACCATTGGTAATATTGAAGCGTCCCCAGCTCCTCTCATTCCTGACCGGAAGTGCACTTCTACCCCAATACCCAAACCCACAGTGGCTACAGTTCTTGACTATTGCATAGAGAAACCAGTCTTGAAGAAAGAAATCGAAGTGAAAGTGGAATTGGATGATTTCGTTGATGTAGAATCTTGCCATGACACTGTAATACCGGTGTTGGAAGCAAACAATTTGAGCTCTCTACTGGAACAATTCGAAGCCACGGAAAAGTTAAATAGTAAAACAAAGATTCCGCCGGATAATAGGCCTGTAATAGAACCAAAAGTTAAATCCTACAATAGCCTAACGAATGGTATGCGCTTGCAGGACGCCGGAGTTCAACTGAACAAGACTAAAATGCGACAAATACTGGTGAGTATGGTTTATATAATTCCACAATAACTTTCAGATCCCTTGAGAAAACGTTATCCTACCTTGACATATTGCAGATGCAGCCGACAGTTAACACAACGATTAGGAGATCGCCAAGTCCTGTGCATTCAGACCACGACTATTGCTCGTCTAAAAAGCGACACAGTCTACCAAACATAAAAGGGGGACAAAGTCTGTTGAAACCTGAAGTCTTATCCAGTAATAATAGAATCTTGAACTCTAGACATAGGTCGTGTAAGAATAAAAAAGTTGTGTATCACTTAAGCAGTGATGATGAAAGTGAAAAGAGTGATAACGTTAAGAAAAACAAAAATATAAACAATCGTAGTGTCGATGACACTGATATAAAACTTAAAAAAATAAATTTAAAACAAACTGTCAAAACTCCTGTTAATCTGAACTGTCGTAAGAAAATATCACCTACACATAGTGCTTTGAACGATAGTAATACTGACAAAAGTAACGATTCTGTGATTGTGAAACGTGCTTATAAAGCAAGTGATACTTCTTGTAGTCAAAATTCTAATGGTAGCATTAAGTTAACTATAAAAAATAAATCTGAAGTTATACTAAAAACCTGTGATGCTAATGACAATCATAAAAATAAAAGTAGTGAAAAACATAAAGTAAGTAGTGTGAGTGACAAATCTTTGAACAATGTTAAGAACAATTCTGTAAAAGCTATTGATAAAAATGTAGATAGGCACGAAATAAAAAATATCGTAAGTGTAGAGAATGAAAGAAAATTCAAGGAAGAATCAAACAACAATATTAATATCAAAGAAGAACCAAACGCGAATCCAGAACATTTTTATACAGCTTTATTCAGTAATAAACAAGATGTCCTAATACCTCAATCAATACCCTTGAAAGCTGAACTGAAAACACAGGATAATGAAGACATAAAAAGAGTTGTTGATATTTCAAGTATAAATGAAATCGAACAGCCACAAAAGAAAAAGAAACTTAATTTACAAGAATATAAATTAAGACGTGGCGTTAATTCCAATAATAGTTCAGCAACAGTGAGTCCTGAAGCAATATTCCCTGATATTCCCATTCTTGCTGCTACAGATAAAGTGTCAAAGTATGCAATCAGCCCCGTACCATCTAACGGTCTAACTCCAGTCAAAGAAGAGACAAGTATAGAAGCACCTAAAAAGATTTTTGATCCTATCAGGGAAGCATCAAGGAAAATTTTGATGAACACTAAAAAACAAAAGGCAGAGGCTATGAGAAAACGAGATGAAGATATTGTCATGAGCAAAATACCAAAAGTTGAAAATTTAACACTACAGCCTCTTATCAGTGATGATGAGATGATGAAAATCGTGGGAATGGCGCCTGCTGAAATATTGCCAGTTCCTGTAGTAACCGAAAAACCACAGCCACAACCACATAAAGAATACGATGAAATAGTCATGGTTAGCATCGGTACAAACACGGATGAAAATGTTTTTAAACAGTTAGCAAAAGCAAGTGAGGCCGTGAAAATGAAGAGTCCATCTCCTGTCGGAGATAACAAATCTACTATCAACTTTAAAATAAAAAAATCGGACCACGTACTGAAACATAATGTGTTTGATGCTGTCAAAGGTGACAGGGGTTCAGCTGATGATAAAAAACATAATTCTTCAGATATAAGAATGGATAAAGAAAGATTTAAAGATATAACTGCGACATTGAAAAGTGTGGAAAAACAAGTTGATACAAAAATTTCTAGCAATTCGTTATTTGCGAGCATACAAGATACAGTTATGAAGAAAGCCCCCAGTAGTTCTAGCCAGATGTCCTCTAATGAGCATAGAACATCTAAATCTACTTTACCGATTTCACTCACGGATAAACGTGATAAAACCAAGCGTTTAAAAACTGTAATCGTGCGTGAATTTGATGCTAATTCAGAACATGGCGAAGACAAGATAATTCTACATCTCAAGAAAGAAAGGCAAAAGCCAAATTTAGCTACTATCACTATCCAAACAGACCAAGTCGCACAATTTACCACTTTGCTCGTACCTGATGAAAATACTGTTACCAAACATCAGAGCAAGGAGACGCCAAGAAAGAGAAATGATAGCGACATGTCTTTCTCTAGTGAAGAAAGCCCAGTTCGTGCGAAAAAACGCTCGAGCGCAAGCATAACAGACGACAAAGTGAAACATAAGACGGACAGTCGTCGAGACGTGAAACCGAAAGAGAAAAGATCGTGTTCCCGGGACCGCCACGACAGCTACCGTAGATCAAGATCTCCATCAAGGAGTCATAGACGGAAACGATCGCATAGTCGCAACAGGTCGCGATCGCGCGGCAGATATCGCAGATACCGACGATCCGATTCGCCGTACAGAAGGAAACGAAGATCTAGGTCTAGATCTAGGTCTCGTTCTTACCGCCCTAGTCGCCGCTCGCCATCCATCAGGAGAGATTACAGATCTAATCGGACTAGATCAAAGTCTAGACACACAACAAGATCTAGAAGTCCCATGCCCAAGAAGAAGAGTCCCCAATATAACACTAATAATGGACTGGAAAGGAAGTCCAATCGCTCCCTAACACCACCGATGAGAAAGCCGACTGTTTCAGAAAGTTCTGAATCGTCGTCGTCTTCGTCGTCGAGGTAAGTATGGAAGGTTAGGTTTTTATGTACCTAACAAAAGTTGGTAATAATTTGTTTGTCTCTCAGCATACGTAAGTAGAAGACACAATGTAAGTATTGTATATCTGCTGATGATCAACAGATATACAATGAATGTGTTGCTACTTCGGGGGATTAAGTCTTATTTAGACCAATAACGCAATCGTTACTGTAAAGAAATATAGATTTGTTAGATGTTTCGCTCTTAATAACCAAACTTCATTAGTCCTCAAGGATAGCAATGCATCTATGTCTATAGGTACTTCTTATCTATGACTGTCCTCAGACAGACCTGGAATTTTATTCGAGGTTGATCACAGATGATCATGGATAGATTTAGGTGAACTGCATTATTTGATATTAAAAACGTTTAAACAGAATATGCATGAAATAAAACAATAAAACGTAACTAAAAGAGCAGAATAATTGGCAAGTTACTTAACCTTTAAATTAACTTTTCTGTGTTTATATTTTTATAATATTTGAAATCCATTTGGTTCAACAGTAATCTGTTTAGTGTCATATATAATTTTGTGTTCAGCTCCTAATATAAATGTTGAATTTTTATATTTGTTTCATTCTAAAGTTTAAAGGCATCGTTTCTAAATCATATTTCTTTTTATTCATAGTTCCTCGTCTTCGTCAAGTAGTTCCTCTGACTCGTCAAGAAATTCTAGAAGATCTGACTCTTACAGAATGGAGGACTACAGGAAGACAAATTTCAAAAGTCCATACAGCTCTGAAGATAGGTAATTTGTGTTTTCTTCATCAATTAGTGTGAATTATTACGAATGAAAAAAAGTGCCTTGTGCAAAGCCAATAGAATATAAAGTTAGCGGCGAGCTTTCGGAATCATAACATAAAATTAATTACTTGCTTTTAAGATAATAAGATTTTTTTTATTTTTATCAATAACGTCTTATTTTCAGTCAATGCTCCAACGTCTTGCGTCTTTAAAGTTTATATAAAATATATTTTTATTTTACTTGTACCAAAATTTATCTTATTTTTTCCCAGGGAGAGCAATGCACCAGTAGAAGAGAGGCGGATAGTGTTCGTGGGTAAGCTAGAGAAGGATATAACTAAAGCAAGTCTTAGGGGGCAGTTCAACAAGTTTGGGCCCATCACGGAAGTGCGTCTTCACACTAAGGAAGATGGGTGAGTTGTATCCATTAACATATCCTCTACTATGTAATGAAGATATGTATGTGTGTTTCGTGTGACTAAATAATTTGTTAATAAGTTAAACAGTAAAATAAGTTTACCATTTTTCAATGATATTATTTTAAAATCACACTAATTAAAATTGTGCTCCTAATTACTATAAGTTTTAAAGAAAATCTGCGATTAGTTAATAAATTACACTATATAACAAAGTTGTTAAATAACGATTGTGTTAAAACGATTGGATATTTTTTTTAGCGTAATATTAAATAAAACATCTGACCCATTGGCGTTGCCAAGAGGAATGCAACTCTCCTTAAAATACAAGAACTTTAGCGTATACTTAAATTTTCCAGGACTAGATATGGTTTCGTGACGTTCAAACGCCAGAGAGACGCGTGGACGGCGGTGGAATCTGCCGGTTCTTTCCCACAGTACGACGTTGGCTTTGGCGGTCGTAGAGACTTCTGCAGGCAGAGTTATGCTGATCTTGGTGAGTTTGATAATTCTGGGTTCATTTTGATAGTGAATGCTTTGGTTTATGCTGTAGAAAGTGGGGAAAATGATGAAGATAAACGAAGAAGACAAGTTACTGTAGATATAAGACAAAGCATTGGACTTGTTATAGGTGAAACAGGGAATTTTACTAGTTATGCTGATCTTGGTGAGTTTGATATTACGGGGCTAATTTTGAATCGAAATGCCTTGTTTTATGATATAAAAGCATAAGCAAATTGCTATAGATACAAGAAAAAGTATTCGACTTGGTATAGGTGAAAGAGGAAATTTTACGAGTTATGCTGACCTTGGTGAGTTTGGTATATATGTTAATTTTGATAGAAAATGGCTTGTTTTGTGGTATGGAAAGTGGTAGAGTTGATAAAGATAATATAGACAAGTTGTTATAGATTCAAAATAAAGTATTAGACTTGGTATAGGTGAAAAGGGGTTTTTTTTTCAGTTATGCTGATATTATCGGGTTAATAAGCTAATATACTAAGGTAATTCTGGAAGGAAATTGATTTATGGTGTAGGAAGTGGGTGGTAATGACAAATGTAGGCGGTAATGAAAATTATTAGACGAGGTATAGGTGAAAGAGGGAATTTTACTAAAGATTCCTTACACAGAATTGAAATGCAGATGCGAATTTGGGGTTAAGCTAGTTATTAGTTCAAATAGTAGTAGCAAAATTTCTAATAACGTAACTTCAGGTAACATATTAAAGGTTAGGGTTAGATTACGGAACAGGGGCAGTAATCTATATTACGCTGTAGGACTTGAATATTATATAAAAATATATGTAGTTGCTTATTGCTTGCCATTCAACTTAAAAAATAAGAGTAAAAAAGGTCTTTTGTTAAGTTTTGTTGTCTATATTGTGGTTTTACACTCGCTAGTCGACATTGTGCTAAAGTGAAATGAAATGAAATATTTCATTGAATTGATTAGACTCGCAGTTTAATTTGAAATTATTAAAAAAAAAAATAACTAGACTCGAGTTTAATTTAATATCATAATTTAGGTTATTTATAAATGTAAAATGGCATATTATATAACTCTTTTAAATCATCCGATGAATGCATGATATTCATGATTGCTTCTTTTCAAACACCGCTTCATCAGAATTATTTTGACAAAATCAAAGAATCACACAGATTCTTTCACATTCTTTTCCATTAACAGATGGCTTGGAAGCTAAGTATACGGAAAGCGCTTTCCACGGCCAGCCAGCCCTACCTGTGCGTAGGAACGAAGACATGTCCTTCGAACAAATGTTGCTAGATATGAAAAAGAAATTAAACAAGCGAAAAGGCGAGAAGCCACGCAACGACGACAGTATAGCTTGACAATTGCTCCTCTTTAGTCTTTTGTTGTCAATAGCCAGTGCCTGTCAACGAGCAGCTGTCAAACTGACAGGTCGGCTGGCGGGTTCAAACGTCAAGCTGACAGTTCGCGTTCCGTTTCGTGCAATCGAAAAGACATTTTGTTTTGTTAATGTTCTGTTTAAAGACGTTGCTCACACGATGTACCTACTTCCTTAGTTAAATTATTTTTTATATAGTTCTCTGCTACCGACTTAGCTCTTTTAACCGGTGTACATATTAGTTTTAGTATGTTTTCGTGTATAGATATATGTATGTATAACATTTAACACTACCTCTTATGTTATTTTAGTCAATTTTTTTCGTAACATCTGTGAATTTGTACATAATAAATACACTTAGTTAGTACTTTGAAAGACTCTGCTCCTAATTACGTGTTTAATTTAACAAATAGTTTGGTATCATAAAAATAGAGATTGCTTATTTGATGTTAAGGATTCGGTTGTACAAAAAAGTACAGTTTTTTAAGTATATTTCGATCATGTCTAAGGTTTGTATTAAGGGGCGTTCATTTATTATTTGAGGCGATTTTGGCGATTTTACGACTCCCTTCGCTTTGGGGTGTATTGATTTTCGTTCTTAAATTAATCGCACCTTCAAAAGTAAAAAAAAACAGTTTTTTTAATTTAATAAAGTCTTCTCGCAATTTTCCGAGATAATTTGCAGAAAAAAAATGTGATGAAACGCCCTCCGCTGCGAGAGTTTTTATAAGACTACCCTCCCTTCCTTAAATGCCTCATGTAATAAATGGATGTACCCTTATTATAAAAAGTAATTGCACAGACAAACAAACATGTACATATTTTCATAATACATATATATGTTGTGATTAAATAAATACATTTGAGAGTTTTTTTTTGTTTTATAGAGGCTTATTGATAATTTGAACAAAAGTTTTGGTTGTTAACCAGTGTGTTGGTGACGTTGGTGTATAAGGTTTTAGGGTGGCGATTGACTTGATCGTTATATTGTAATGTAACATTGTAACAAGACGTGTTACGATGTAATATGATACTGTTAAAATCTGTATGCCATTTCGAGCTCAGTTGATAGTCCATTTTAATCCAAATATATCATAAACCTAACATTTAAAACTAATATACCTGTGAGTTGTAATCAATATTTTGGAAGACGTACGCATATATATGACATTCTGTGGTTCTTATTTATGAGCTGATGTGCACTGACGATTATGTATTCTCTTTACTGAAGTTAGATGAAGCAGCTCAATAAATATTTGTGATCTGTAGCTCAGCTCATTGTTCAAATATTTGTACTAAAGAAACGAATCACATTAATTCAGATTAATTACACTTTGTCTATATGAATTATTTGGTTCAATAAATTTAAATAAATCTCATGTTAGGGACTACGAGAAAATTACTGATTCGAATGAGCTGTAAATCGTATGTATTCTAGCGTCTTGTGTTACATAATACAAATATTTGGACAGATTAAGCGGTTATTTGAATGAGCTGTAAATCGTCCGATGCGTTTCTTGTTAATATCAAATTAACAAATGGATACTGTTAAGCAGAAAAGATCCAACAGCTTTTTTCACTTTCGAGTAAATGCAGTTCTAAGTTTGACCGTAAAATAAATCTTAATGTTACATTACCTTTTTTGAAATCCTGAAAAACGACTAATAGATACTAAAAGATCCATGCATAGTTTTTCAGGAATTACAAATATTCAAACTCTTTTAAAAATGTACATGTTATGTCTTTTGGTCAAACTTTGAACTGTATTTACGCAAAAGCAGAACAAGCTGTTGGATCTTTTCTGCTTAACAGGGTCCAAATATTTGGACCAACTAAGTGATGCTACACATGGCTAATGATACAAAGAATGCTGCTTGTAATATTGCACGTCTCACAACGCGATATTTAAGATAGTGCTCTACTCTCAACGCGTCAAGATCAAGCAATTTTCTCGATTGTTTTTATGATATATTTAACATTACTTTCAAATGACAGGTCACTCGCCACCTATAAAATTTCTGAATAAATCTGACCGATCAAAAATTATTTCGCTATCTAATATATATTATAAACCGTAGTTAATTGTAGTGTAACAAATGAAAGACTGCCTAAAATTAGCACAGCGGTTAGGGATTGAGGGTAAAGAATAGTAATGAGGGTAATATGGCAAATGACATTTGTCAAATATTTGTAGGACTTTGAAACATAGAAAGGGTAATACAGGCATTTTCGGATATCACCTGATTTGGGGAAAGAGAGCAAGTTACACCTTACAAATTAAGGTAAGTTGGGTAATAACAAATAAATCAAACAGGTATAATAATAGCATTTTTTTATTGGCAACATCGTACATGTAAATGGCAAGATCATTTGGCAGGCGTGGTGTATAGTGTTGCATGTTTAAAAAATGGCTAAATTGGCCTACAATTTATATTATACGCGTATAATTTACCCCAGCGCTAGTTTTACCCTAACTTACCGAATATAGAGAAGGTATTTCAAAAGTATGTCTAAATGTACCAATAGCTTTTTATGTTTTATGGGGTTGTAACGGATTTTAGTGCTGTCATGTGTCGATATAATATTGGTATCGGTATCGATCGGAAGTCGCTTAAAACTAGCTGGATTCGATGTTTACACATGGAATATATCGTCAATGATACGTGTGATCAAAGATATTATTTTATATGTATATATCACAGATGAAATTAACTAAAACCATACTAAATCGATTATATTAATGCTACTACATTGTCCAGACTGTCACGCAATGAGAAAGAAGGAGACTAAACTTAATTAAAAAAAAAAATGAGTTATATGCTTGCAACGATTCTTTATAACGTATTTTATCGTCTATAGAATAAAAGGGTTCGATTTCGTTCTAGAAAAAAGGACAAAAACAAATGTTTCGTCTTTTTAAAAACTGCGTGTTTTAAAAAAACATTTTTGTCAAAATAACAATATTGTTATTTCGATACAATGCTTATTTCGCGTTATGCCTCTTTTATTCTTGCCATGCGTAAAAGTAATAATGATATCTTTGGTCACGATAAACTCGTGGGTACCGACTTTCATTCAATATTCTTATTTGATGATTTCAAATTGCAATGAATCACTTTAGATAAGATGACAAGTTTAAGTAGATTAGGACTTCGTGATTTTTGGATTTTTACCCGAATACCATCATAGATAATATGTATTTAATATTCGAAGGAAACTTGAATGTTCGTGTGATTATGTTTTCAATAAAATAAAAACATTTTTTTACATATTCGCATCAGATAAAAAAAATATGGAAATTGTCTATGGATTTCTCGTACGTTATGTCGAGATGGGGAAAAAATAAAGTTATTTTAAAAGAATGTTATTTTTGCCTGTTTCAAATGAACGTTACAAGTTATTTTAAACCATACTGCTATCTTTTAAACCGATTATGTTATAAATAATATTATACCGTTATATACATTTTTCATAGCGATATAATTGAGATATAACTGATATTATTGAGATTATTTGAGAACTTTCTAACAATATAAGCATTGATGAAAAGTAATGAGTAAATTTACCCTTCCTTGCATATTGAACGTGTAATTTTTCCGAATATATCAGTACATATTTGATGGGAAAATGACATTTAAATCTGTCTAAAGAGTTATTTTAAAACGACCAGACGGATAGATATTATATATATATTTTATGATATTTTTATAAATGTTGTAATGGAGTCTTTATAGAATAGCACTTTTATCGCCTGGTTTTAATATATTATGATAT
>DWNE01002493.1:0-18715 GCA_018249875.1 Cecropterus toxeus | reverse complement strand
AAGATTAAGTTGAAACGCATTGGATAAATGCGTCTCTTTTACCGCGCCCTTCAGCCTAGAGTTACTAGGCAGAAACACAGACGGCGGTCCTTCCGGAGACGAACCACATTTTTTTTTTTTATAAATGTGAAGTAGCAGACGAGCAAGCACCCCACCCGATGGTAAGTGGTTACTGCCGCCCATGGACATTTGTAAGCAACTTCAAATAGAAAAGGGGTTCTATATGAAGTCTATCACAGATGCGTTGTTACTGAGATGGTCGCCTCATATATAAGTGAGCCAGCAACTACACCCTTCCACCGAAACGCAAGAACTGCTTCACGCAAGAAATAGGTGTGGCGGTGGTACTTCCCCGATCGAACTACATTGGTTCTACCACCTTGCGTTCCATCGCTTTGTAAAACGATGTGATCACCTTAGTCCTTAGAGGCAGTGTATCTGTTGGCTTCAGGCTGCATCCCTGTTCTGTATGACGTTGATCGGAGATGTATGATTAGGCAATTTTATCGCTAAATTGATACAGTTTAAAATCGAACGAGTAATCACGATGCGTGGTTTTAATTTCTGTCGATATTTAGATCCAGTTGCATGGATCGTAGTCGCGGCGAAGGTGCAGAGGCATAAATTGGTAGACAAGCTTATATATGGTGTAAAATTATACAATGCATTGATGGGTTTGACTTCTACATAGTTTATTTTTTCCAATAACTTAAAAGCTTGTTGTTACAATGTTTTTTTTCTATATTAAGTTATTGTCCTACCAACCTGACTTATAGCTAACAGAATTACTTGTTTTTGTACTTAAAATACTCCCAATTATTAAGAGCCCATTTTTTCTTCTTCTATGGGCTATACGTATACTTTATTCATTTCCCCGTAATAGGGATTCAAGGTATTATGTGAGTGACAAAAATCCTTTAAGCAATTCAATAAGGAAGTATAAGTCCTTCCTAAAATGCGCGATTATGATGAAAGGGTCGCCTTTCAACCATTCAAGAACCGGGCGCGGTCAGGGGAATCAAATTACTTAGATTCCTTTCAGCCAATCATTCATTCAGCTACTTTATCAAATTCATGAAAGAAGAAATAAAAATAGATTTATGAAGTGAAATTTATTTAGAATTTGCCATTCGATGAAACGAAAATGCGTAACGAAAGCAATTGTCGATGCTAGAATTAGATAGCATTGTACCCCCTTCTGAATTACGCTAACAATTTTACGTCACAGCTTGTGTAAGAGCTTTCGTTTAGTATGTGAAATAAAATGTCCGAATTTGTGCTGCAGTAATGACTTTATTGTTTTTTAATCTACTAAAATCGTTAAACATTAAAACAAAAACCCGTCTGCTTAAAACGAAATTTTAGTTCATTAATGTATATTTAATTAAACGCTTATATGCATTTTTGTTTAAAAAATATACCTGGTAGATAGACCAAATGGTAGACCTAACCGACCAAATGCCCTGTCAATAATCAATAAATGTTTGGTTACCTGGTTATTATCTGGTTACATAGTGAATACTCCACGGTTCAGTGATTAATGGATCAAGTTAATCAATTAACCGCACATTAACCAAAACAACCGCTGCCGGTTACCGCTGCTGCGCTACTGTCGATTAGGGTCGGTTGGATAATTAATATATTGGTGCCTACATTATAATTACTCCAATGGCTCTTGACGGTGCATGCAATATGCGTGTTACCTATAACTCAAAAAGTTCTTAAAAGCAAAGTGTTAAAACAAGTATAATATATTATAAACGTAGTAAAAAGACAAGTATAAGATTGTTAAAAAATACAGACGAATTGAGTACTTCCTCCTTTTTGAACGTCGGTTAAAAACGGTTGATTGCCTTCAGATTCAGTTAATTGTTGTTAAACAGTTGTTTTTCTTTTTGTTTTGTCTTTAATAATATAAAATATTAATTTACTAATATTTATGAGTTTTCGGTAAAATAGTATTTAGCATAAAAGTGTTACAAAAGGTATATATATTTTTGGAATCCCATATTTCCTACTTACAGGCGCCATTTTAAAAATTAGCCTGCGTCACTGTGCTAAATGGTTCCAATGATAGGTAATATGTCATTATCCGTCAAGCCGTCTGGGCTGTAGTGCGTGCCGCCGTGCGTGGGTGAAATGGACATACATACAAACATACATACATACGCTCGAACAACATCACCATTTTTCGAACGCAGTCGGGTAACGGGTAGAACGTCTGATGGATGAAAACAATTCGTAATTTACATCTTCCTCGTTCAAAATATAATACCAATGCGATCATTAAGATGTACAGCGCAACGGTGATGCCAGTGCATTGTTTAACGCCGACTTTACGATAGCTATAAATTATTTTAGTAACCCATCAAACTTATGTATGTTAATATTTTACGGGTTAGCACTAAATATTTGAGTGGCTGCACAGTATCTTCGTTCTTAGACGCTTAAAAGTCAGGTTAGGTTATTTTACGAGGAACTATTTAAATTTTTCTCATCGCCTCATGCGCAAGCTTAAAGTCGCTCAGCGAGCTATAGAGAGAGCTATGGTATTTCCTTACGCGACAGAATTCGCAATGATGAAATCCGTAGGCGAACAAGAGTTACCGACATAGCTCTCAGAATAAGTAAGCTGAAGTGGCAATGGGCAGGCCACATCGTTCGTGGGACAGACAACCGCTGAGGTAGAAGAGTCCTCGAATGCAGACTACATCTGGGCAAAAGGAGTACAGGCCGCCCCCCGACCAGGTGGAATGATGACCTGAAGAAGACGGCGTGCTACCGCTGGATTCAGAAGGCGCAGGACCATTCGGAGTGGCGCAGATTAGGGGAGGCCTATGTCCAGCAGTGGATTTTAAAGGGCTGATAGATAGATGGATATATATTTAGATTTTTATCAGAACTGATAAATATATGGCAACCTTAGAATTGCAAATAATGTAGCTATAAAATATAATAGCCCAGGCTCGAACCATGGGCATGCACCACAGATTTTTTGTAACATGTAATAAATTTCTGATACAAATAAAAATTAAGCAGCACTGTACGTAAACTTAACACCTAAAAGCTCTCTTTAACGACAAGTTCTCAAAGTATGTAAAGTCTACTAATTTGCACTTGGCTAACGCAATAGACTAGCCTAAAATATAAGTATGCTAGTGCCCAGCAGTGGGACTATAATGGATTAACAATATAATGTAGTCATAAAATAATAAGTCGCAGTATTACATAGCAAGTTTTACCTCCAACCACTGCAGTTTTTTTTGCTTATAACAACGATAAAGAAGTTTCACTTCAAGAAAGACAAGTAGGTAATTCAAGTAACATTTAAACTAAGTTTTAAAATAACAGACAGACAATTCAAATTCCTTTTATATGTACAAAGTATACTTCAAGCGGTTTCGCGGTCTCAGATAGAGACAAACGGTAGTTTCTGAAGAAGAAAGATAAGGCGTCCCATTTACCGAAGACGAATAGCGTTGCGAGGCATAATTTGTAAAGAAATAAACCTGTTTGAAATCAAAGGAAGTTTGTACTCTGAACGTGGACTACAAATTGTGATACAGTACACTGATTTAGTTTGCGTTAGATACGTTATTCATTTAAGGGCGTTCCTTATAATTAACCGACTTCCCAAAGGAAGAGAGGTTATCTATTCGTCACGTACATATGTATATATTTTTTTTTGGGCATAACTCCCCGATGTCGCTACCAACCATCACAGTTCGACCGTCATCGCATGCGGTTAGTTTCACAGGGTCCTATTTTATGTAAATCGATAAATTTTCAGCAGTTTTCCCGGAAAATTGGAAAAACCCGATTACTTATAATCTTGAATAACTCGGGTGTTCCTGGACCGACTTTTTTTTTCATTTGGTGCGAAATTTCATTACGGAACATTCTTTCTTGGACATAGGTGTGATCCGATGGTAAAGACTTCAAGCTATGGGGTGGAAACACCACCACTCCCCCTGTTTTTTTTTAAATTTAGGATAACTCAGTTTCTACGCACCCGATTCTCATGAAACTTGAAAAGAACATTAGGTATGTAGAAATATTATGATGGAAAATTTGACCTTCAACTCTTCAACCCTGATGATGCAGAGGTACTGCTAGCCTAAACCATAGAAGTTAGCCATTTGGTGCTTACGGATATGTAATAAGGTTAACAAACAAAAATATAATTGAAAATTTTGACCTTCAACTTCTTAACCCTGATGATGCAGGGGTACTTAAGGCCTAAACCTAAAAGCCAAAAACTAAAGGCCAATTGGTGCTTACGGATATGTGATAAAATTATCAAGCAAAAATATATGATGTCAATTTTGACCTTCAACTCCTCAACCCTGGATACAAGGGGACTGCAGGCCTTAACAATACATGTTAGCCGTTTGGTGCTTACGGATAAAGCATAAGATTGCTAAGCAGAGATATGAGACTTCAAATTGGACCTTCAACTCTTCGCGTTAGGGATTTTTATTTTTTTATTTAATTTTATTGTTACAGCGGTAACAGAAATACATCACATGTGAAGACAGACGAACAGATGGACAGGGGGGCCTTAGTAATAAGGATCCGTGTTATTCTTTTTTGGTGCGGAAGCCTAAAAAAGCTTATGAAACTAAAAATAAGTAGACACGGATATTTGAAATACCTATTATTAGTGTTTTTGCCTGTCTTTAAAACTATATGAAAACAAATTTTGAATAATATTTCAATTTTATTCAAAATTGAAAAAATATTCATACTCCATATTCCTAAACAAGATTTTTCTTTGTTATAATTTTTTGTAAAGGTTTTGATACCTTAGTACCCTGTAATAAAAATCCGGTCGCAAAATAAACTCTCGAATCTAAAACCGTCTAACGTACATCTATTTATTTTTCCACGGCTCCCAGTTCGATTCCCGGCAGTAAAATGGCAATCAAAGTCTAACTCTACACCTGTGAATAAACGGTACACGCCATGGTTTTATGGATACCATAAAATTGCAGTAAATTCACCGCCAAGTCGAACAGCCTGTTACTTTCATTTTATCGACGCGGTATTTGAAAGGAAAACGAAATATATGTGAATTTATATTTACCCGACAGCGTCAGAAGGAGGGTAAGGTTTTTCGAGCGTATGTATGCATGTTTGTTTGTATGTATGTCCATTTGTTTGCGCGCGCTACAGCCCAAACGGCTTGACGGATTGTGACGTATAACATATGAGTAGAATTGTCTCAGTTTGCATAGTGATATGGGCTATATGAAATATATCATTATGAATAAAAATAAAATAGAAAGAAAAATAGAAGTTTGCATAGTGACATCGGCTATAATAAATATATCATTATGAACAAAAATACGTATACGAGTTCACAGTCCACTTCTACATCATACCTACGATCATACCATCATACATACCACTGAATTCTATCGAGAAGCAGTTCTTGCGTAACACTGGAAGGGTGTGCCGGCTCACTTATGGATGAGACGATTATCTTAGTCTTCGGGAGTAGTAACGCATCTGTGGTAGACTTCAGATCTAACCGCTACTCTATATGACGTTACAGATGTTTATGAGCGGCTGTAACCACTTACCATCAGGTGGATCGCATGCTTGTTTGCTACTGCAATGTAATAAAAAAAAAGAGCTTACAATCACAAATGCGTTAATCGCGAGGACTAAGATGGTCATCTTGTATAAAAGTAAGCCAGCGATCATACATTGCCAACGAAAAGCAGATATTGCTTATTACTGGAAATCTTTCTTGCAGCGGTACTACATCGATTTCTACCACCTTCTAAACTGAACTTACTATAAAATGGGCCATATGCATGTTTATTATCATCGTATAGATATTTTAATATAAAAAGTAAAACGCTCTTGTCCTTAAAGTTAGAAACACGTCTCAATACAGATTTACTTTTGATAGAAATATGGCAAGAAACCAATTAATTATTACCAATCAATTAACATTAGAAACTCATTTGACCATGAGTTTCTGATGTTAATTGGTTAATTGACACTCAACAATCTTCTCGAATCGACTCGAATCTATCCTATTACTTTTTTCGTTTTTTAGAGTATTAAGTTACTTACAGTATTGTTTTACTACTGTACAACGGTCTGTAATTACAGGAATACAAAAATACCGTAAATACAGAGGACCAGACATTAGTAATTTATTACTAGGTGTAATGCATTGTGTTTCAAATCGATTCTGTACATAAGTGTAGGGATTAATAAGAAAACGAAAAATGTCGATACTCTTATACATAACTTTTGAGAGTGAGACTACTTTAGAAACGCTGTGATTTAAAAGTCGATGAAACTAAATGCATTACGAAAGCAGTTGTAGACTGCTACACAACTAGATGGCGCTGTACTCCTTTCATAATCACACTTACGATTTTACTACGAGCTTGTATGAGAGCTCAGGTTTGGTGTATGAGAAACAAGAATCCGATTATGCGCGGCAGTAATTACTTAATCGATTGTTAAAAAAGCGTATGTCTTATCTATATTCATCTCAATTTCTCGTAGGCTTCTTTCAGAAGTTTCACATCTGTAGTGTATAAATTGCACACACACACACACTTTTTAAATTTTCAGTACCCAAAGAGTAAAAACGGGACCTAGACTCCGCTGTCCGTCTGTCTGTATCATGAACCGTGATAGCTAGACAGTTGAAAAAAACTATAACAAAAATACTAAAACCAGAATAAAATGAATATTTAAGGGGGGCTCATATAAAACAAACTTATTTCTATGCCGTTATTTAGATAACGATACGGAACCCTTCGTGCGCGAGCCCGACTCGCACTTGGCCGGTTTTTATTCACACCGTACGCTTAGTCGCATGTGACATCGTTATGTCTTCAGTCGGATGCAGCGGAGTGCCTCAGATTTGTCCTCTGAATGAACTTCTCCATAACGTTTCGTTCCTAAACTTTTTGCGTTATTCTCTGGGACTAATGTGGTGAATATTTTAAATTGCAAGCGTTATTCATAAAAAGGAGTGGTTAAGATTTTAAAAAGTAGAACACTTATTTCTGACTATAACCGCAGTTTTAGCCGCTGTTGTGTTCTAGTATGAATGGTGTATTGAAGGAGACATACTTATCTGAGGCGTTCAACTTATTCTTCAGGGATAGCAACGCTGCTGTTTAAGTTTAAGATAAGACTAATCTTATCGGGGATTTTGTTTTGCTTTTTTTTAATATGAAGCAGCAAACGAGCAAGCAGCCCACCTGATGGTAAGTGGTTACTGCCGCCCATGGACAATTGTAAGCAACCTCATATAGAATAGGGGTTCTATATGAAGTCGACCACAGATGCGTTGCTACTTCCGAGGCCTGAGATGGTCGCCTCATATAAAGGTGAGCCGGCAACTACACCCTTCCACCTCACGCAAGGATTGCTTCACGCTAGAAATAGGCGTGGCGGTGGTACTGCCCCGGTCGAACTGCATTGGTTCTACCACCTGGCAAAGACGGACTAGTTACGGATGTCCATGAGCAGTAGTGGCAACTTACCATCAGCTGGACTGAATGCTTGCTTGCTACTTCTATATAGCAAATATACTTCAGAAAAGTCTACAATAAAAGTATTTCGCGTTTCCAGTTTATCGTAGACTAAGTACATTCCGCAGCTCTGCTCGCTTCGGTAATGTGCACTAAGGTAATAGTATCTTATATGTTAACCTAGATCAGTGTTTTTCAACCTGTGGGTCGCGATGCCCTGGGGGGTCGCGATGCCTATAAGGGTTGAGAGAGAGGTCGAAGAACTGGGTATTTTAGTAAAAATTCAATAAATTTTAAAAATCTGTAAATATATATATATATAATTTATAATTTTGTTAATATTGAGAAAATGTTAACATAATGATGTTCGAAACGTCACGCGAAAAAAGTGTATACTAGTAAAGTCATGTCATGAAATAGATTGAAAAAAAACACTGATCTGGATCATAAACTATCTTTGTGCATTCTCGACAACCCATTATTGTCCCACTGCTGGACACAGGCCTTCTCTCAGAATGAGAGGATTTTAGGCCACAGTCCACGGTTACGCACACTCTTTTTTTAGAGAACTTTCAGGTGTGAAGGTGACAGATGTTTTCCTTCACCGTAAAGCAGTGATAATTGAATCCTAATACGCACATAATTTTAGAAAAATCAGTGGTGGCGTGCCTGGGACTCAAACCTCGGACCCTCAATTGAAAGGGCGAATTTCAACCATTAGGCTATTACTTATGCTGTCTCTGTGTGCAAAATTTCAGAGAAATCCGTCTAGTATTTTTTGCGTCAAAGAGTAACAAACACTCATAAATCCACACAAACTGTCTCATTTATTTATAATATTAGTAATATATTTTCAGATATTACGTTAAGACAGTAATGGATAAATGACAAATAACTTTTACTCTAATCAATCGATATCGACACTTACGATGCATCACTATTACTAGCACATGATCGTTCCCATGAGAAACAGTGCAGTGCACTAATGGACAGGACATTAATATCTTGATATCATATTATTGTTCGTTAATATTGAATGATGTCTGGTGTTATATAACACAAGACTTAGAGATACTACATAAGTAACATAAAATCGGCTAAGAGCGAGTCTGACTCGCGTGCAAAAGGTTCTGTATGTAAACAAGTAATATCGTTAAAAACATTAAAATAAAACCCGACTGCTTAAAACGAATTTTTTACATATTTTTAGATTAGTCTATTTACTAGCGTTCATTTGATACCTATATTGTCTTAATATCAATTGAGAACCTCTTCCTTTTAAAAGTCTGTTAACGACACGATTCTTAAGATACGTCATAATTCACAATCCGTCCAGCGCGTTTGAGGTGTATCGCATGTCAAATAAATGGACATACATACAAACAAACATACATAAATTCATACTTTCAAAAACCTTACCCTCCTTCTGACCCAGTCGGGTAAATATACTACGTGTGATGACGGCCAGTAATTCAGTTTATAGAAAGAGAGTGGTCCTCTGAGATGGTGTCAGTAAATCTATTATATGAA
The DNA here is from genome assembly GCA_018249875.1 of Cecropterus toxeus. Taxonomy (NCBI): domain Eukaryota; kingdom Metazoa; phylum Arthropoda; class Insecta; order Lepidoptera; family Hesperiidae; genus Cecropterus; species Cecropterus toxeus. The sequence continues at coordinate 9,674 of DWNE01002493.1, read as the reverse complement.
GCCATTATCCCGATCCGTGATTTCCCTCGGGACCCCTCCGCCCGGACTTATAATAATTGATTCTATCCAACTTGTGTGCGAATTATCCAGCTTTATAAAAATATGGTGATAATAATCTACCGGTGTGATCTCTACATGTCAATCTGGCAACCCGAGTTTTGACATCCAGGTACAGATTTTTTTTTTAGATTTTTTGTAAATGGAATTATATATGATGTTAAGGGTGAAGACAAATATAGTGAGACGACATTAATGCCTAAAAAATACAAAAGTAGCCATCACGGAACGATAACGGGACCCTATAATAGTACATATACAATTAACATGTTATTATGTTATAAAATATAATAAAATTATAAAAAACATAAATGTTTGTTAAAATCACACACGACAGAAGCGATACTTAATAAAATTATTATTTCGCATATACCAAACAAAGTAAAATTGTTAGCGTGATCCAAAAGTAGCACAGCGCCATCTAGTTGTAGCGCCGACAACTGCTTTTGTAACGCATGTTCGTTTCATCGAGTTCCAAATCAAAGCGATTCTAAAGTTTTCCTTCAAAATCCAGAGATCTGTCTGAAATTCTAACCACGGATTATTCAAATATTCGAGCCTTACAAATTGGATTTCCACTGGTTAAAATAAATGTAGCACACGATAATTTGATTTAATGTTCCATAGTCAATTTTCTCTTAGGATTTCATTCATTATAACTAACCAAAAATAAGAATGTAAATTTCAAAAAGAGTTTCAGACCATAGTCCACCGCACTGGTTAAGTGCAAATTGGTAGACTTAACACACCTTTGAGAACGTTTTTTAAGAACTGTGTGTGTAGGTTTTTTCACGATGTTTCCCTTCGCCGAAATTTAGTGACAATTAATTAATAATACGCGTATTATTTTGGAAAAATCAGTAGTTCGTGCCTGTGACCTTTGTAACCTCGATTAAGACGCCGAGTTTCAACCATTTTGCTGTATTTGCTGTCCAATAGGACAGATACATTGATTATGCTAATAATCAATCTATTATACCTACCCTAAAAGAGACCAAACTTTTACGACTAGACCAAACTTCCGATGTTTGGAGCACCTGTACTAGAATTACTTTTCATTAAAGCCTGAACTACTAAAGCGAAGACAGAAATAGAATATTATATCCAGCATTACTGTGATTTGATCTTTTGAAAAAGCGAATGCTTGTCAGTAATGAGTTCTCAGAAAAACTCAGCAGGCGCTAATCGGCATTTCATGTTAACTTACCCGTGCTGTTTCCGCTACATTACACATCATACGTTGAACTAGACCTCTGAAAATATATTTTATTTTGGACTATATTTTTGCCGTGAATCCGGTTGCTTTTAAGCCTCTTAACAACAATCTTGAAGACTGTGAATTAAATAAATGGATGTAAGTAAATTGTAGTAATGATATGAAGTTTCGCCGTGACTGTGACGCCGCGATGTAACTGGGTCGAAATATCGCCAAAAAGAAACTCAAAAAACGTATATCGTGAGTACCCATAACATATTAAAATGTGTGAATTCCGCGATAATATAAAATATAATAGTCTAAAATAATATGATATGAAATATAGTGAAAACCACTGGAACGGAACAGAATGAAACATAAGTAAATAAAGTTAAATCGAATTGGATGGAACGAAACGGAACGGAATGAGTTATGTATAACGGTATGAAATTTAGTAATTTTATTTAGGCCTTCAAAAAGACTTATAGATTAATACAATTTTTTAAACTACTACCGGACTAGCAGAGAAGAAAAGTCTCTCATACTTTTCCTCTAATTCAGTTTCCTTCTCTCTGTAGTGTGTCTCTCTCAGGTTTGCGCTGCGCTTATGCACTGAAATTTCATTAAAATGCTAAGATATCAAAAAAATTGTTAAAACATTACTCTGGTCCTCAGCCGTTATAATAAGATGCCATGGATGGAGTTTAAGCATTTTTATAATAAAATATCGAAAATATTTAAAAAATACGATCGAATCGAATTACGCCCAATAGGCGAACTTGTTCAAATCAAAGTATGTGTTTTAAGAGTCACATCGACTTTGATACAATCTATCCTCAATACATTCAGATTGCTAAAATAATGTGGTCCAAATCAAATGGAAAATTTAACCAATCTAATTTGTATTACGTAAGTGGACAAATATATCAGTTACAATATTACATTAACATGTTATTATGTTATATAATGTAAATCTGTGACTTTCATATCCATCCTAATTGGTAATTAGTACAATTTTCTACTGTTGTATTTTCTTTTTATTCATTATAAGATCAATTCTACGATAATATGTTAATTCTTTTCCACAATAGAATTAGCTGTTTTTCGATTATACTCATTGGAAAAATCGAGTCATTTGATGTACTAATTGTTGTACTAAATGTCTTGAAATGTTACGATGCTTCATCCATTCTTTTTTTAGCCTTAATAGGTATTTTTTTTATTTAAAGCCACTATTTTTTATTATGTGAGAATTAGAAATTAATTACCAATGTTTATAGTGAAGGGAAGCATCATTAGCAAACCTATACCACTAAGTGTAATAAAAAAGTTCTCAAATGTGTGTGAAGTATACCTATTCGTACTTTGCCAGCACGGTAAACTATGACCTTAAATCCTGAGAATAGACCCGTGCCCACCAGTGGGACAATGGGTAAACAACACATACCAAAACGAAGATGCGAAAGCGGAAACTCATTCGTACGAGTCCTTCCCACGCCAGTTGCCTGTCTCTTTAGCGTCAAATGCCTGACAGGCCATTTTCCTACAATCACTTTTACATAATACAAACAAGAATGGAACATTGCTGAAAAACGTGCGCGCGATATTGAGCTTTATTAAAACATTTGCATGCAAACGAGCCAGCTCCGGACTATAATGTGACTTGTGAACTTTGATCGCGCGTGGATAATGAACTTTCGGGAGCATTATTAATGAAAAATGACTTACAATTTTTAATTTTCGAGAGTAATCGACGAGTAATGGCTTGTTCAGTGTTCTGTACTTCAAAACCCGTCGAGTGCGAGTCGTACTCGCACATGAATGGTTCCGTATAATCTATAAATAAAAAACCGAAGCGAAGGGAACTGTAGCTTTATCATTCACAATTCGTGAAGAGCAAATATAGCTCAGTTGTAAAAATAATAAATAAAGCTGAACAGTTTTTCAACTACTGGACGGACAGACGGACGGAGAGACAGACATGACGAATTTATAAGGGTTCCAATTTTTGCTACGGAACCCTAAAAACGCCAAAAAATCACTTTTGTTATATAGGAGACCGAAAATATATGTAATTGCGGTAAAAAGCGTAAATAATATAATTAGTACAATTATAAAATATTATAGTCACCCAAACATTTTTGCATCCACAACATACCAGACATCAAATTTGTCAATTAGTAGTATATAGCAATGTTCAAAATTTCTGGTTACGTAGAAGACAAAACAGCTTCTGAATGTTAAAGTGTAGCGTACTCGTATCTTACCAAACAAGCCTTTAGGCAAATGTAAGGCAAAATATTGGAGCTAGCTTTTATTGCCCATGTAATAAACAAGATGGTTAAAAAATACAAAATAATACAAAGAAAAAAGACAAACCCGCTGAGTTTCTTGCTGAATCATGTCAGTTAAGGTCGTGTTCCGATCCGGTGGTAGTGTAAGAAATAATATCGTAACTAATAATTTGTTACTTCCCTCGTAGGCTTATGTAAAATATTAGATATTATTTCATTTAATTTCATTGAATCGTATAGGGTTCTACCGCCTTCAATCTTCTCTTCTACTATAAGTTATGGTTGTAAGTCAGAAATAGCTGTAGCAATGATCCTCATCAGACCACAAACTTCTACCAACGTGATTTGTTAACCTTCACACTCATGTAGGATACAAAAAAATATGGGTCGTAACAATAATAATTTGTAAAAAAAATCCCACGTTTGTTTCAATCTCAAGCGACGGGAACTAAGCGGGAGAGCTACGGATAAATTAATAAAGATCTCGCAACATCCGCTAATAATTCTCACGGACTCACCGCTTATTTTGCCGAGTAAGGAACTTTAAGAAATATTCTTCGAATATTTTACGGAAAGTTGTTTTTAGTTCATATTTAAGTTTAGAACAGTTGATTTTGAATTTGGAAGAATGTCTTTTGCGAATTAAATACCTGGAAGATACTTTATTTTGTATTTTGGAGTTGTATTTGGCAAAAACCTATACAATTAGGTACCGTATCAACCGCATGGCCGAGCGGTCACCATACCGGCCTGACACGCAAAGGGTTCCAGATTCGAACGCCGGCCAGACAAATATCTGAATGATGAGTTTAAATTCTGTTCTGGGTCTGGGTGTTTATGTATTAGTCTTTGTGTGTCCATGGTACTCACGACATAGGAGAAAATCCTAATGAGTGTAGAAAGCGTTTATAGCGTTTATCTATTCGTACTAAGGCAAGTGTGATGAAGATACAACCGAACGAACCATACTCGTCGTACTTAACAAATAATGAAATAATGAACGTAGGATATAGAGATGCGCAAAATGAATCACTGAAATATATATCACTCTTTTGTATCAATAGCTCATTGATGATATAAGTTATTGCTAAGCGTCATAACGTTCTATGTCAATATATCTAAAGATATAATTGCGGTATGTTTATATCTTGACATTTTTTGTATTTCGGCGCAAATTTAAATTGAATATTCTACTAGTGAAAAGTTCAAATTAAACACTATATCAATCGTACACATTGATTGATTGGACACATTTTTCTTATCTATTAGAAAGAATGCCTTAAAATTAATGTTGGTAACTATATCACATATCTTAATTCATTTCCTTCACCTCATTCGATTCGTTCATATTGAACCATATCACTCAGATGTAAAGATATAATTCAAAACCGTCTGAGCCGAAGAGTGATTAGCTCTTTGGTAAAGATATATATCTTTTCTATCACTCACTCGCGAGCTAAACAACTCTACTTTCATTATGCCGGTCCGCACGCTTTCCAAACCTCAACAAGCCGTCACAAATTCAAACGAGTGGATAGAATATTTGACTTGGTTTGTATAAGTTTGCAAGCGCGTGGAGCCGATCCGATCGAGTAGCGGTTTTTTTATCCCATATCAAAAGGAATTTCTCGCAAGCACGTGCAACTTGTTTACACGTTTATAGCAAACGGTTTGCGCGCACTCAGTTTCGTTTTTGTACTGGTGGCGAACAGGTGTACGCTCGTCTTGTTTGAAAAATGAGTGACGGGTAAATTAAATAACTCTTAAACTTGCTGTAAAGTTACTAGGCAGAATTATCTTGCATGCTGATGCATGGAGTCACCTTAGTACATCATTCGATAAGCCAGTAAAGGATTTGAAAGCTAAGAAGGAAATACTTAATGTAATAATGTTACGAAGGAAATCAATAATAACTCAAGTCAAATGTTATGGTTGAGACAAGCAATATCCGTCACGTCCGACTTGCTTACTTCTTCAGAAAACACTAATTTACTCGCAAGCGTATGGATGACGATATTTGATTCTCAAAATCAAACTAAATGTTTGTAGAGGTTTGGAGTTTGGGTCAAGTGGCATACGTGGGGACGTGGCATTATACAATGTCACAAATAATTATGGAGCATTAGAATTAAAGCGGTACCGAGCCGGTACTACCGGCTTTTTGACTACACTATAGTAATGAAAAAATCTCTTCCGAGATTATTTGGGTCTGGTATCAATAATACGATCAAACCCAATAAAATCTCCTTAACAAAGGGGACAGCTTTATAACGATATTATATAATTTTGAAATAATATTAATTATTTGCAACATTCTACCATTTTGGAAATATGCTCGTCGAAGAGGGTATCCTTGTGATTAAGTTATTATTATGTAATTTATATAAGTCATTAAAATACGGCAGTCCTTGATATTTAATTTGTCAATTTTTAAACTACCTATTAATTTAATTGTTGTCAATTTCATAATTGGCAAACTTGATACAATTGTTGAATTGTCACTGTCAGTGAAATCAAGTGAATTAAGGAAAAATATTTTTGCACATGAAAGTTAAAAAAATATTTATTATTTTCCAAATGCGCTTGCGTTAATTCCTACATTGTGTTTATTGTTGATATATAAAAATTGTGGGACTATCTAACAGCGTTCTGTAAGCGTGTAAAATTAACGTAATTTAATGATAAAATACATTAATTTCACAAGTTCTGCTAGATTGCGTACGTGAAATCTATATAAACATTGAGAATTAAATAGCCTTCTGAATACAATGGCTTCAGACGAGGATGACAATACTTGGTAAGTATATTTCTTAGTTTTTATTAACTCCCGATTGTTATTAACTGAAATAGAAGTATATTTTACTACGATTTACACTTGTAATTTCCATATGTATCAGATTGTTATGTCGTTTTCTGTTTCATAAAACTTTCTTAGTGCAGTACATATATTGCATGTTGTATATATAAATAAGTGTGTGTGAGTAATCTGAATATTTTTGGTACTACTATTATCTTATCTGATTTGCATAAACAAACCACCATGTGTCGCTTAATCACGTTACTCATTTCAATTTCGTTGTTTATTTCTTTCCAGTCTTCCTGATTGTAAGTGACCTTCTACCAATAACTTCTGTAATCAACTTCAAATAAGGTTGTTCTATCAGAGGTCAGCCACAGATGCGTTGGTACTTGAGGACTAATGTGGAATAGCCTGGTTATCAGCCCCGGATCTAGAGGGTGCTAGCTAGGGCCTATGCCCCTGGCGGCAAGTTCAGAGGGTGGCAAATTCAGCCTTGCAAACAAATGTGCAATTCATTATCGATTCAATGTAGACCATACATTTTAAATGACCACCAATTATTGGACATCTGATGGTAGAAATAATTAAGATAGTAAAAAAAATTCAAGAGGGCAGGGGTGACATTTTTAAGTTTTTGCCCTGGCTACAAATAATTGAAGATTCGGGGCTGCTGGTTGAAACCACAACACTGTAGTGGTTTCCATTCGTGACATGAGGCACGAATTTAATTTCTTTCACACCAATAATAAATAACTGCTCAAGAAAGAAAAATTGCACAGAAAATTAAACAATGCTTTTTGTATTTATATGTTTCTTAAATGAAATTAAAATCACGAAAATAAAATAGCTATTAACTACTATGGAGTTAGAGCACCATGTTTTTAATTCTAAAATAATATAATAAGCATAAAACAATATATTTTCAATAAAATTGATGAATTTGAATTGTGCGGTCATTCTCTAGTGTAACAGCAGTCAAACCAAAAAGGCATCTTGAAATCATTAATTTTATTTATCATAATATTTTACTATGGTTTCAGGTTGATTGAGTTGGAGTCTGCACTTCTTGATGGATGTACACCACAAGAGATAAATGGTATTACTAAAGGCAAAAAGATTCCTGAAAGCTTACGCCCTGATGTCTGGCTTGTTTGTCTCAATTGCCAAGATGCTGGTAATCAACTGCTTCTGTTTGATGAAATATTTGACTTAACTAATCAAAATGAATTACGGGATGACGTGAAGAAATTTGCAAGAAGGCTTGACAATGAAGATGATGAAAAGCTGTCAGTCATCTCTGATATTGAGTCAATAATAACATTCTATTGTAAGTCTAAATGTATAGATTACAGTTCCAAAAATGGCTGGATTGAGATTTTGTACCCATTGTTAAGCTTGAAGTTGCCCAGATCCGATACATACAATTTGTTTGAGAAAGTCATTAAATTGTATATTCCTAATGGCTGTGTAACAAACGGTGTACCATTCCATATACTGAGACTGATAATTCAGTATCATGACCCAGAATTGTGCTCTTTTCTAGACACTAAACGCATCACACCAGAACAGTATTGCATGCCATGGTTACGATCTCTCTTTGCCGGAACGTGTAATTTGGAAGTTATATTGTTCATGTGGGATTTGTACTTCCAGAGATCGGATCCGTTTTTCATTTTCTTCTTGTGTCTAATTATGATAATAAATGCTAGAGAACAAATTCTGCAAATGAAAAATGATGATAAAGCAGCCATAATTCAGACTTTAAGCAAGATGCCTGCGGATTTAGAAGCCAATGATGTTTCGGATTTTTGTTCATTGGCCCATTACTATTCCTTAAAGACTCCTGTTTCATTTAGGGAGGATGTCATAGAAGTGTTGTTTTCAAATACTGGTATAGAAATCAACTCAAAATTGTATTCTCAGGCCCTATGCTTACCTGTTGCTGTGCATGAACTGATTGAGAGTGCTACGGTAGATGTATCAGATTCCGACAGTGTAAAATTTTTCCTTGTTGACTGTCGACCTGCTGAGCAGTATAATGCGGGCCATTTATCTACAGCTTTTCATTTGGACTGTAATTTAATGTTGCAAGAGCCCAATGCCTTTAATACAGCTGTACAAGGCTTACTCAATGCTCAGAGACAAGCTTTAGCTGCAGGATCTCTGGCTGCCGGTGAACATCTATGTTTTGTTGGTTCAGGCAGGACTGAAGAAGATAGTTATGCACACATGGTTGTAGCATCATTTCTAAAGAAGAACACCAAACATGTTTCAATGCTGGATGGTGGTTTTGTAGCAATACATGATTACTTTGGACCACACATGACAGATTGCTTGGAAGAACATAACACCTCGACTTGTCTTGTTTGCGCTCCTAACAACAATAATGTCAGCACAGAAATACGTAACAACAAAGTAAGAGACAACATCCCCGCGATTCAACTGTTTGGTAAACTGTCATCAGCCATGAAGGCAAAGAGTCAAGAAATGAAAGGAAAATTAATTGAGTACATAGTAAATCCTAACTCGACAGTTAATAACGGTGAATGGCACGTGTCCGCTAGCGACAGAAAGGATAATAGATATAGAAATGTTCCTCCAGTGTTTAGTATTAATGACGACGATGACGACTCCCACTCAGATGGACGGCGTGATATAACAAACTCTGACTCATTGGAGGAAATTGTAGAAATACAATCGTTCCTCAAAGGACAGAATGTTGTCAACAGTTTTCCATGCCAAGAAGTTCTGTACAATGGTTATATGTTTGATTCATATCTCGTCGTGACAGAAACACATTTGATAATATTGCGCGAAATCCCGAATAAGCGAGGCCTAGCGAAAATCCTATCAAGGAGGCCACTCTCGACGATTGTTAAGATTACCGCCAAAAAACGACATCCAGAATTAATTACTTTCAAATATGGAATACCAGATGGAGATAACTTGTTAATCAAAGATATGGATCGTTTTCTCATTCCTAATGCTTCGGTGGCCACTAAAGTAGTTTCCAATCAGATAGTGCTACAGCTCGATAGCAAATCACTTTAGTTTATTTCGAGTATTAATTTAGTGACATTGGAGAATGTTTGGAAATATGTATTGCATAGAATTACAATGTCGTAGGTGCAAGTACCATGCACGCGAGAAAAATGCTTTACGTGTGTTTCCTTCAATACCGTCTCAATTAGCGAAATTTACACTAATTTCACGATGTTCAATGATCTATTGGCATTTTTTTGTGTTTTTATCTTCGATCAAATATGTACTAGATTAAGGGTTACGGCACCAAAAACGGCAAGAGAAATAAGAGCACAAAGGAAATTGT
>DWNE01002492.1:0-18723 GCA_018249875.1 Cecropterus toxeus | reverse complement strand
ATTTAATCCCTGTAATATGGGAACCCCAAATCCTGACATACCACCCCGCTCGGCTCCCGATCCTACATATATATATAGATATATATAAAAAAAACTTGACAGAACTGTTTATGAGGATTAAATATGTGTAGAGGTGGTGTCTTGAATGTGGTAGAAATGTTTCTGGTTCAACTCTGGAAATAGAAAAGGTTCTACCACATTCAAATATGATCTGAGGCATGAATTAGTGTATGGATGATACAACAGACTGAAAAGTTTATTTAAAACTAGTACCTTATTCAGAGTCATGCCACCTCCAACGGCTCCACCCAGCACAAGGTATCTGATCTTCAAGATTCCCCTCACTGCCCTTGCCACCAGCATTCCATATTTCCTCTTCTGCACGTGACTGGTATCCACTGGCTTACGGAGGAGTAAGCTCCGGCCAGTCCAGATTGAGAATGCTACGGCCCTCTTGTCTATCGCTGGCCATGTTGTGGACTTGCGTAAGGATGTGCTAGAATGTTTTTAAAAGGGAAAATGTGATTGTGAATAAAATTTAATATGTGCTTATATAATCCCTACACATGTTAAAAATGAAGACAGCATATGCAGTAAAGTAAATTTTTTGTATCTTGAAAAAATACAAATTTAAATTTGTATTTTTTCAAGAATTATAAACATAAAATCTATTACACTAATCTTACAATTAGGAATTTTCACAGATTTGATATGATAATCTTTGTTTCCAATTTGTGTTGAATCGACATCTGACAATATACTAGTAAACCACCTAATTTATGAGGTATGAATTTTTAAATACTTTTTTAGCTCTGGTGTAAAGTTACATTTTTCGCGATATGACAAGTTCACTTTCCTGCTGTAATATGGTAACACTAAAACCAATTAAGTATTTGATTATTGCAATCCTTATACTCTACTTCTATATTTCTGCTGGGTTAAATGAAAAAGTTTTGGGGACACTGTAGTGCCTCGCCAAGTTAAATGCGAAGCAAACACTGTGGTACCATCCTTTACTGTACCATTTCACCGCATTTTCAGGCCCCTATTTGAGAACCTCTACAAGTCAACGGCCAAGTCACACAACATTAACTATAATAATAAAGAAATCACAGTAAGGATCCTTAGACTTGGCACGACTTTGTCACACAATGTGTAAACAGTTGCATCAAGACTTTGCTTATTTTTAAAAGAATGTTTTTGGTGGGATAATACTTCATCTTGTTAGAAATAACAAGGTACTGTGACAAGTTACCGCATGGTAAATTGGAAAGACAAATTTTAATTATCTAATATCTCTTAATTCAATATAAATCATATCAAGGTGATTAGATTATGTCCCAACTGGAGAGGTAGCATGCAATGCCTATTTGTAATGTTTCTTGTATTTTGATTGAAGGTGGGATTGCCATGGATTTGCTCATTTTCATATGAGTTGACCATCTGTGTCCTTGTAAGAAGCAACACATCTGTGATTGACTTCGAGTCAAGAAAGTTGGTTACAGATGTCCATGGGACACAGTGACCACATATCATCAGATGAACTGCGTATTAATTAGCTTCTTAAATCTTAAAAATTAACACTTCTTGCAAAATTTACACATATGTATTCAATTGTTCCATTATTACTCCTTTTTCTGTTATAGGTTATATTATTAACAATTATCATTTGATTATACAGTAATTAAGAGTATTGGACTCAATATTCATAGCTATACTTGTTAAGAAGCTTAAACATCAAGCGGAAGATAGCGATGTCATAGTTGGCACTGATTCAGGGAACTGAAGGCATTGTTTGTCTACAATGTCTACATAATACTCATTAATATTTTACAAAGGGTGCGTGAAGTGATTAGCAAGAATTTTATTGAACTTAAACAAGACATTCGACATTAATTTCGAAATATCAAGTCTAATATAAAGTAGCCTATTGTGTTCATGTTTTTATTTCAACATTAATTGTATTAATCTACATACCTCACACGGTTATGCAGTATTCTTGACATGGTGGCAACCGTGGTGATTGGTTTTTATATTTTATTTACGAAATAAAGGTAAAAATCAAGCTCCTAAAACATATTAAGGTGTCAAGGGCCAAAATATTTTCTTCCTCAGTTCATAACCTCCACCGGCATCAAAAATTGATAAAATCACATAGAATCCAGATCGATCGAATGGTATAAAACAAAAACTATTAAAGTAAATATTACACAATCAACTTGTAAATCATTATGTATTACTTCATTTTTTGAAAACTTGACAAATTACGGATTGACTGCAAAGGCCATTTTCGATTTCATTTTGGTGGCGCGTTCCGTAAACCGCATGATCGATGACTCAATCGGTCAATGTCAAATTATGCAATATTAATTTGTTATTTTTAAATGAAATTTTGCACAATAAAGTATATATCACTTATTTACTAAATATTACTGAGTAAATAATAAATGAGCTAAATAATAAAAGTATTTGAAAATGTATTTTACAGCGATTGCAACATTTAATATGTAAATGTAGCCTAGTGATGTAGCAAGCAACACTATTTTGCTGAAACGTCAAAAAATGGACAGAAATTCACTGCAGTGTTTGATAAATTTACGTAAAAAATAAACGCCTTCTGTAAAAGGTTTCGTTTTCGCGGACTCGGAGACAGGAACGTTAAGTGACTCAGTGTTAGTGGTTAAAACAGTGGGTTTTCGTGGAAATGTTTTTCTTCTGATGCGGATATAATCTTAGGAATTAGCTGTGTAAGGTAAGTTGGTTCGCGAAGGTGGATTTTATCAAGGGTGTTGTTTATTAATAATTAATTAGTGAGACGGCGGGATTTTTGACCCGAAGCGATAATATCATGGTACATTCAGTTGTTATGATGTAATTTTGAGTGAGATACAAAATAAGTGGTAGGGCTTCCAAGCTGTGCATTTTATTTTTAGCTCAAGTACTACGTACGATGGTGTTTGTTCGGGCTGAATGATGCACTGTTTACACTCTCTCCCTTGAGTTTTAATTGCGCCTGTATTTATTTTGTTTGGTCTTCAAAGGCATTGTTCATATGCTTTTAAATAAAAAGACTATTTGAAACACTTTGAAGTGAGCAACTTGTGTTATTTGATTAAATTTATATTTGTTTTGGTTAAAAAATATACCAATTAATCAAATCCATGACCAATTTCTTTAATAAATTAGTTTTGTATGAATGAGGCTAACAAAACATCTTTGAAAATATTCTTATATTCCTATTTATAAATTATTTATCAGTCTTAGTTGAAATAAAACTATACATTTTTAAATTATAGGATAATTTTTATATTATATACAGATATAAAATAATGTTAAGGATTAATGAGATGAAATATGAAGTAAATGAAAGACAATCTTATCAATCATATACTTATAATTTTTAAGTTTACATGTAAAAAAAAATGTACATTATATATTAAAATTATCAAAAGTTTAATTCATTATTTGAAGTTTCATAAAATATGAAGTAAAAATAAACAGCAGTTTTAACTTGAGATTCTTTGAATAGACTATTATTCTAAAAGGTCCAACCCAGGTCATCCAACGCTGTTTGTGATAAAAATAATGTAATTTATTTCTTGTTTTTGAAATAAAAACATCTAACTGCCTTATGCTTATTTATACAAAACTTTAAACCTAAACTTTAAAACTTTAAACATTATTTGCAATTACTTTGATCAAACCAGGGTTCCTACGTAATCAATTATAACATAACTAAAACTTATAAATGTTTTGAGGACTACAAGTAAATGATGAATGAAGCATTTCTATATTTTTGACTTTTGTCTGTGTTTGTCAAACCAAAAGTATGAAAATTAATTTTAAGGATTGAAATACTATAGTTTTTACTAGTCTACAAATATAGTTAATATATAATATTCAATCTTTATTTCATATGCCTACTCTATCAAAATTTATTAATTTAAATGGATTTTTAAATACAGGTGAAACTGCATCGCACAACAAGTATCTCATAATACACAATGAAGTCATAACTTCAGTTTCATTGTTATTTATTTCAAGACAAACAGGAAATAGATGTAAAAAGCTGACTGTTATCCTTAAGAGGTCAAATCACTTAACCCAACCACAAAATGGTTGTACAAACAATATTACACTCTGTATTATTGTAATAGGGTCTGGATTCATTTCTGGTGACTTTTGGTATTCATGAAAAATGTCAGTCACTTTTTAAAAATATAATTACGTTTTGAAATTGTTTTAATAATTTTTTAACCAATAGTCTTGAGACAATGTTATGATTTTTTTGTGTATATGCAAAATATGAAATAAAAAATATTTCCTAACTTCATAATTCATAAAATTTGTTTACTAAATATGATAAGATAAATGGATTTGGTACCTCCAGAGAAAACCACGAGTATTTTATTGTATTTAAATAATAAGTTAATATCCTATCTTGTTTCAGAAAAGACGTGTAGTATATTTATATAACATGTTTGATGTTTTTTTATTAAAACATTGTTTTAATAAAAAAACATCAAACATGTTATATAAATATGTATGTTTTAAATTTTTATTGCCAACTATATAAATCAAGAAATTCATTGCACTGTATGAATGGATGATGGATGGAATGGAATGGATGGAAAATGACTAAAACTAACGAACAAAAGGTGAAAGATGAATATGTTTCTGTAGTTGTGTTCAATTGGGACCTGTTAAGTTGGTAATCATTTCCTGGTGATGCAGAAATTGCAGAATACTAAGTGTTTGTATGAAATATTACCAGGACTGAATACATGATTCAAAATAATGTCTTATTCTTCTCATTATGTCATACTGCAAATCAGTAGTCAATTGTTTCTCACATACACCATTACATACATTACACCTTTTTTTTTATAAAATTGATACAAGCATGCAGTCCACCTTATGATAAATAATCTTACTTGCCACAAATGCGTTGCTACTTGCTATCCCTGTGGAGTAAGTTGGAACACCTAAAATAAACATCTAATCACACCTCTCAAACCGGAAGACAGGTATTAACATTATTTATTAAGCAAAAGTAGGTGTTGCAGTGATACATCTGGATTCAAACCATGAATGGCTTTACTACTTTGAAAGTATTATCAAGTATATGACTATTAAAGATAAGAAAAAAATCTGTTATTGTTAGAGTTCTAAGAAAATGTAATCTGATACAGAAATAGCTTTAAATGTTCCCTTATTGTAACAGGGACATTCAGGTGATAGTATTGGACTAATTTATAAAAAAATGAACAAAATGTAGGTATAACCAAAGGAGCTTAGTACATCTGTTTTCAAAAATAACACTTTCCTGTCTAGACTCGATTTAGGTTTCAACTGATTGAACTAAAAAACCCAGGCATGTGTTAAACATACAAATTGTACCTACATCAAAAACAGGTCTTAATCTATTAATAATTGTGTGTAAATTGCCATAACACGGTCGTAAGATCATATGAGGTCACCCAATCTTTGCTAATGCTTAATGCATTGGTATGTGAAGTGGGTGTGTAATAACTTTATTCATATCTAGGAAGACTTAAGTTATCAAATTTATTATTCTCTTTTATGAACCTTAGATGCTAGATGAGCAGTGATAGCCTAATGATTGATACATGACCTCTCAATCGAGGGTTGAAGGTTTTGAATCCCAGGCACGCAGATTTTTCTAAAATGATGTGCGTATTAGAATTTAATTACTACTGCTTTACGGTTAAGGAAAACATTGTTCGGAAACCTGCACATTTGAGAGTTGTCTAAAAAAAAAGAGTTCTCAAAGGTGTGTGATGTCTACCAATTTGCCAGCGGGATGGGCTAGGGCCTAAAACTCGCTCATTCTGAGAAGACCCGTGCCCGGCAGTGGGACAATAATGGGTTGACGACAGGTGCTAAATAAATTATTTAATTTTGTTTTAAAATCAGTACACAATCATTAGACGTATTGATTGAAGATAGTAGAATCCATAGTGGTTCGACTTTGGATCTGGTCAGGTGGACCAGATGTTAGTTTGCTTATATAAAATATCATAAAAAAGGTACTTTCACATAATTATGTAGAATGATTCACTTCTACATTTAAACATTAAAAAAGTTAATATATTGTATACTTCTTGTTAAAACTGTTTTAGTTTCTTAAATATTATATTATAAGTGTTTTAGTTTTTAAAGTTCTAAATTAAATAGTCATTTAATATGTTATTGGTTTCTCAATTCGTATTTTTGGATGCAACCTTTTCGTAAATTTGTTGTTTATACTTATTGGTAAATAAAGTTTTATTTTCATATTTGTATATTATTTATGTTACTGACTGTATTAGGTGTGCCATGCAGTTGACCTGTTTTTAAAAAAATGTAACATTAAATTAAATTAATTGTATCAACTTTAGTGCAGATGGACTAAATGTTATCTCAATATAAGGAATATTAATATTCAGTTATTTTTGGTTTCATACTATTTTAAGTACATAAACAAACAGGCATAAAAATATTTATAGTTATTCCTGATGTCACTTATTCATCCTCCAAAGTATTATGTGATGTACAATCATGGAAAACTTTAATTTAATTATATTTATGGACTTTCATATTACATTACAACATTTTCACATACATTTTTAAAGATTGCGATTTTCTGGAGCCATGTTTTGTGCTCTAAAGTTCTGTACTAATAATAGAGTCATAATAATAATAATAGGGACTTAATATTCCCTATAGAGTTTTTAAATTAAACAGCTTGCAAGCACCTTGAATCAGATATAAATATGCCATATTTATTTTACTGATAACTTAACTAGTATCAATCATAACCTTCGTCATAAGTATAACAACTTATTTACAATCTATATTATACATATCTGTACAGCTTGCATAACTAATCAATAAAATCAATAATTGTTATCTATTAAGATCTAATGTACAACTGGCTTGCTTGTATCTATATTTAGAATTGATATGCATGAGTTTCATGTCAATTGATGAGTTTAATATGCATGCTGCCATGTTTATACATTCATCGTGCATTTTAAGGGTGATAGAACTCTGTGTTGTTCAGTTGCATTACTATCACGTTTTTTTTTAAAGTTTGAAGTAACATATGAATAAGCTTGTAAGTAAGTTTGTCTTATGTTAAGTGGTCAATGCTGCCCATGGAATCTATAAATAATTTCGTTTAGAACAGGGGTTACAAAAATAATTTTGCAAGGTGGCAAAGGAACAATGGTTCGACCATAGAGGTACCATCTCTACGCCATTTAGCATGAAAAGTTCTTGCATTTGAATGTAAGTTTGTGATTGCCGGCTCACTTTGGTATTAGGCGATATCCTTAGTTCTCGGGAGTAGTAACGTATTTGTTATTGACTTGATATAGAAACCCTCTTCTATACGAAGTTGCTTACATATCCATAGGCATCAGTAACCACTTACCATCATGCTCGTTTGCAACTTCTAAGTCACTAAAAATATACAATAAAAGCTTATTACGTTCCGCCGATGACGGAATCTGTTGGTACTTGGTCCGACTCCGACCGCGAATAAAGAAATTTTTAGCCGCAAATACAAGAATTCGATCACAATTTTTTACTGCCAATACTAACAACGTGAATGCGGAAACCGTGAATGAGAAGGAGCTTTGTCTGTACTTCCATCTGTAAACCAATGACGGCTATTCACGGGTTATCTATAAAAAGGGTCGTAATTTTGACATTGTAGTTAAACTTTGTTCAATGCCCTAACGAGCGATATATGTTATCTTGGTAAACAACGCATCCGTTACAGGAGCGCCGGGGCTCATACTGCGCACGCGCAGATAATCGCGCAACAGGCGACTACTGTGAAATGTTAAGTGAATATTCTCTAAATTTGAAATAACTGAGAAGCCTTTTTTTTAAATTTATCGAATGTGTCGTCAAGAGTGGTGTGAATAATTTCTTAATTAGGTATTTTGTTTTCAAATGAAGAAAATTGTACCTAATAAGTGCCATTTGGAAACATGTACTTCGAGCTGAAAATTGAATAGAATTGAATTAAGGGTGATATAAGTGTGGATATACCCACGTTTTAAGGTAAGCGT
This sequence comes from Cecropterus toxeus, assembly GCA_018249875.1. Taxonomy (NCBI): domain Eukaryota; kingdom Metazoa; phylum Arthropoda; class Insecta; order Lepidoptera; family Hesperiidae; genus Cecropterus; species Cecropterus toxeus. Next base: position 10,639 of record DWNE01002492.1, on the reverse strand, counting down.
TAAGCGAATAATACAATGCGAATCAGCTTAAATTTAATGAGTAGCAAACTTTTTTTTTCTCGAGGAGGAAACCTTCAAAAGGTACCCGACGCCGTGGGAGCAACGTCGGGTTATGTGGGATTTTTACCGCAACAGAACCCCCCAGGTGGCCGTCCTCAGCGCTGTGAGGAGGACTCCGGGTTCTCAAACGGAACGCAACCGGAGTCCTCCAAGCGCAATGCCCCTTTTGGGCTCTTTCCCGGTAAGCATATGCGTTCACCGTTCTTTCAGGTATTTACGACGGCACGCGACCACGTATACGGTTCGAGCTCCCACTGTTGCCGTCCGCAACCCCGAAAGCCCCCTTTTAGTCGCCTTTCACGACAGGCAGGAGATACCGTAGCTCTATTCTGGTCCCAGTACTACAGGGACATAATGAGTAGCAACCTGGCCACAACGATGATCCACCTTATGTAGAACGAGCTTTTTTCCGTGAGTTCGGTCTCTTTGGTTATGTACCACGATGAAATGTATCATATGTGTTAATCCAGGCTATAAACTATCTATGTGCCGAATTTCATTTCAATCCAATAAGTAGGTTTTGCGTGTATGTAATAAACACACACATATCCTCACAATCTTTCGCCTTTACGATATTAGTAGGATTGATATTTTAGTTGGATTCCGTTACATTTTCTTAGTGTACGTAGGTGATAGTGACTCTCACATAGATGAACACATACTCGTTCTTTTTCTTTATTCTTTCCCTTGCCCGACTGCGTCGCATTAGTTGAAGTTACGTTCAAAAAATACCTATAAAGTTATATACCGAACATACCTACTTGATTGTTTTTTTGTAAATTATATAAAATATTTTAAAAACAAACAACTCGACTGCTAAAATTGAAATCAAAAAAGAACTACAATTATGAAAATAAAATTTAACACAAAATACAACCGACTTCAACAAAAATAATTGAAATACATACATGTTAGTACATGGTAGTTACAGTCCCGACGTTGGCGCTAAATATATTGGACACAGTTCTGTAAGATCCAGCGTAATATATTATGTTGAGCGCCGATTTCGGGACTATGTACAAAACTAACATGTATTTAAATTATTTTTTACTTTTTTATGGATAACGAGAAGTTCCTTGTAGTGATGTAGTTCTATGTTTACTATAACACATACACGATAACAATAGTGTTAAGCGCTGCTGAGTTCTGCTCTGAAGGGTGTGTTAAGGGAGACATACTTAACCGAGGCGTTCCAACGTAGACCTCAGGAGTAGCAACATATTTGTGGCCAACCTCTGCCAAAACTGATCTTTGGTGGGGTTGATTACAGATGTCCAAAGGCGGCAGTAACTACTAACCATCTTTACTAACTACTACTAACTTTACTAACGACGGTACGGTCTTTTGATTGCATTGACTTAGAAGTTTGATTTTTTCACAGATCCAAGGGACAGTAGACCTGAGTTTTTGATATAAATTTCAGCTTGATACCTCGACGCTTTCTTGTGAATAAAGGTCTTGACAGACAGCCATTTTTCCTTTCGAGGTACGGAACCCTAGAAACAACTAATATCGATCATACCAATAAAGCGAATCATCACCACTGCGAATGTTTTGCCCTTCCACACTATTATTTCCTCATAACATCGTGATACCAGTATTGCGTCGACTTGCATAAAATTATAAATAGCAGCTGACTTCACGTCCTTCCGATGCCATTTTTATCTCCAATATAGAATATTGTATATTATTGTACAAAATGCCCAGATTGACTCACATTGACATTTTGTAACTTGAGGTTTATGTTATTCACTGCATCGACAGTGATGAGAAATATCGTATGTTTTATGCATGATAGATGTGTTCTTATTAGTGATCCTTTAATAGGGGGGGGGGGGTCGAATATCATTCAGTCTCATGTAGGCCACAAATTACAGTAGGGTACAAAATTGATACACGGTTTTCAAAAATATCTTGTCTAATGTTATGGATTATGTTATGGCCTTAACCTTAAAAATGATAAGTTCCTCTTTTATATATCGGATTTGGATTGGATTATTATACATTGGAGATTTCAACTTTCAACAGCAAAATATTTTTTTCAATTTGAACCAGTACTTCTTAAGATTAGCGCGTTAACCAAACTCTTCAGCTTTATAACATTAAAATAAAATATAGGTAAAACACGTCGTTGAAATTGTATAGGAAACTATTTTTTAGCTAATCGGTACGTGTCTGACACGCTCCATGGCTGTAGATTTGAACAGGAAGTAGTAAATTACTAATATAGACCAACGCTTCAAATGAAACAAAATTTTCTTTCTTTCTTTTTTAATAAGCTTACGTCACCCACTTTTAGTAAGTTAGCGGTTAGCAAAGTGCCTAACTAGGTCAGTTGAAACGCGATTATAAAAATATGCTGTGACGAATTAAATGAAATCAGAATGGACGGAAAAATATATAATTAAGCCTGTATATTAACTTGATAACGTGAATTATAATGTTATTTTGTGATATTACCATGAAATATAATTTATTACGCTGTATTATTTATTGGATACGTCTAACTCATAGTTTGTTTTAAATCTATACATATAATAATATGGAAGGCTGTTATGAGTGTGTGTTTGCAGTTCAGTGAAACCCTCTGAGCAAAACCAATTCCTAGTTTTATGTAGATATTAATAACTGATCTCAATGTTTTTATACTATAAAATTATAATTATTTATTTGAATGAATTAGATTTATTTTGTAATTATTGTTTTATATTTAAGCCGACAATGACTTCTTTAAGTCGTGATTTGTACTCGATGAAACGAAAATGTTACGTAATCAATTATTGAGGCTACAACTAGATGGCGCTATCCCCCTTTCTGAATCACGCTAACGATTTTACGTCATAGTTTGTATAAGAGCTCATGTTTGGTATATGCGAAATAAGATGTCCGAATATGGTCTGCAGTGATTACTTAATCGATTTTCAAAAATTTCAAAAATATTTTATTATTTACTTATTTCTCCCGTGTTTGTTATGGAGTCGCGTAGGAAAATCTGCATTAATAATATTTAATGACACGAATAATTTAAATACGAAATTGTTTAAGCGTCTTTCCTCATTGCAATTTTGATTAGTTCAATTTCACGTCCAGTCACGTGTTCTGTAACCGCGATTAGCCATGAAGTGGAAAGCCCATGAATATAGGTAGTGATAATCTTTAAGTATTTTTGTTCATTTTATTAAATATGTGGTAAATGTATCATTCATGGAAAATAACTTAAGGAAAATTCGTCAATTAAATTCTGGAATGGAATTCCTTTGAGATCAAAGTATCTATCATTTTTTATCTTTATAATTTAAATGTAAATAATTGTTTGTTGTAACTTTATTGTTTTGTTTGTTGATATAGCGAGCTTTACATAATCACAAACCTTTTCATTATCTTATGGGTCAAATCTAACATTTTTTAACTTGGTTGATGTGATATAATAGATACTCGTTAGTATCAACGCATCTGTGATTGACTTCGTAAAAGTCCTGTGATATAGTTGCTGGTATTTACCAAAGGGAATTCATGCACTTCAAACAATTTAATTTTTCTAATATTATAAATCCAAAACTTTGTGTGTTTGAATAACAAACACGTTCGTTGGATTTCGCTGAAATTTAGCCATAGATAGTTTTATGACCTGGATTAATTTACTCATTACGTGTCCGAAGCGGAAAGAGCCGTAAGAACAATCTAGTCATCTATAAAAGCTATAATTCCTTACGATTTTTATATGTAACGTATTACATGAGTAATATTCCTGGCAATTACTGATTAATTCATATATTCCTTTATCACAAGACCATAACTTCCTTTAAGTTCAACAACACTTGCGCAGTTGCCTCTAATTAGAACAAAGACGAAGCATTTAATTAATATAAAGTTATATTAAATAAAATAATTATTTGTCTTATTGTTAGTTGCACGACCAGTTACTATTGACCCTCTGATATAATGGGCTAATAAATGAAGGATGTAAGAATGACGAGATTAGGCCCTGACTGCACTTATCATGCACTGCCTGACTGCCAAAATGATTATTATTTAAATATGCGATCCTTTATTAGAACGTATTTGCATTCCTTTTTTAAATATTACAAAAAAAAAAAAAAACTATATCGCTTTGTAAATCACGTGCTCGGATCTCGTTTTATAGTGATTGGCCGGTTAAGACTTCAGCGTGATAGTGCGCAAGCGCTGGTCGGCTTCCGTTCAACACGATAGTGGTTTGTAGCAAGACAAGGATAAAACAAGGACAAAACACTGGAACAGATAACGAAGTGGCACAATAACACTTTTATAATAATACAAACCGATGTCAAGATCGTTTTTGTTGAGATACAATAATGTTTAATAGCAGTTATTAGACGGTTTTTAATTCGTTATTCGTTTTTAAATCGTTACAGTTTTTGATTTGCTGGGTTTATTCTTGCAAGAAACTGTATAATACAAATGTACAATTATTTTAATTACATTATTTTTAAAGGATTAAGAACGTTCCTTTTAAAATCAATAATGTAAGTATTAGCTTATAATCCCTTGCCTAACATGTTATTTGTTGTTTATTATTCTAGAAAAAGCAGACTTAATTAGATGTTGATTTTCCTTTGACTTCTAATTAGGAAAACGATGGAAAACTATTTTATTATAAACAGTATTGCTTCCTTCTAAGAAATAGATATAATAAAAGAGAATTAATTTATAATAGTATCCTAATGGAAAGCAGCGGGTTTCATTTCAGTGAAAAATATGTAAATTTTTAGTTTTCTACAATTCCTCTTTTCAGATAGGTATTGCCTTTACCATTGTATGAGATGTGATGTGCAAGATCGCGCGAAAATACATAATCTATACAGTCGGGGAGAATATAAGCATGTCAAATATAGATAAAAACAGATAAAGAAAAAAGTGTGAATAAAAATATTTCCTGAATTACATTTCTTAAAATAATACCGATTTTGAATGCGTTACTCTTCGTAACGACTTAATCACTTTTTACACTAAACTATAAACAAAATTGTACAGAACACGGTCAGGGGCAAAACTAGTCTTCATATATCAAAAGCGTTATCAAACAGGCGCTAGAAATAAACATGAAACATGAAAGTAGATAATATTATTAATAATTGAATGCCTACTGTCTTTGTTTACTGTTCTGAATATAATAAGGTTCAGTGGAAATGTTATTCCGCAATTTTCGATACAAATCTGTAAATGTAGGTAGTTTTGTACCTACGTATATGAATTTTACGTTTATAAAAAAAGGTAATTAAAGAAAAGAAATTTTCGTCATAAAATATCCAATCAATTTAAGCTGCAATAAAGGGGAACTATCAATATTAAAAACAAAATTAAAGTAAAAAAACACTTTTATGTAAAAAGTCTGAAGTTTGTTGGCTAAACATTGAGTTTTAAAACTCGTATTGTATTTCGTACCTATCTCTACTATCAAATTGGTTTTATTATATAAATATAACTCCTTCACGGTGCAGTGTAAACAGTTTTGTTATGATAACTTGACAACACACTGCTTATATAACCTACTAATAAGCACTAAAATTCCTAATCAACAAACAAAATTCTATATCATACTTAAACCTTTATTTAGGGCAAAAACAGCTCATCCAAGCCAATAGCTTTAAAAAGATCTTTACGTTTTACTGGGAAATAAAAAAGAAAACATCGCGTGACCATTTCCTAAAGTAGATACGTGTAGTCATTGTCATTAGAAGAGTATTAAGGTTTTTAAGGCATGCTAATGAAAGGAGCCACGCCCGCTCCTTCGAGACCGAGGCGCGCCTGGACTATGTTATTACTTAACATGAATAAGGTCGCATCTCATTGGGAATATTATGTTGATTACTAATCGCTATTTAGACTAATTCGGTTGGCTTTGTTGTTTAGTTTTGACTGAACTAGCTAGGTTAACTAAAGTAGGTAGGTTTTACCAGGTAGAACCAGTGTAGTTCGACCGGGACATGTAAGTGGTTACTGCCAGGATATATGTGAGCAACTTCATATAGAACAGGGGTTCTATTTGAAGTCGATCACAGATGCGTTGCTACTCCTAAGGACTGAGATGGTCGCCTCATATGTAAGTGACTCGGCAACCATACCCTTCCAACGAAACACAAGAACTGCGTCACGCTAGAAATAAGCTTAGCGGTGGTGTTACCGAAGTAGAATCAGTGGGAATTAATATTGAAAAATGTTACTACCAATTGTAAACACAAATGGTGAAGCGAGTAGAGGGAGCCGTTTGGCCTATATGGTTACAGATGTCAGTATGTGGCAGTGACCACTTACCGCCAAGTTGCCAGCAAACTTTTTTTTTCAAGTTTAAAAAAAAATGTTATTTTCAAAATATCCCTTGTTCTGGGACCCACAAAATATGTGAAGCATAACGTGACGAATTTACATAACACTTTTACTTAACATCAGTAGCTAGAAGCAAAGAGTATATAAAACTTTGCCTTCCAGATCAAACCCTGAGAGAAGGCTTACATAGTAAGCTTCTTATATATATATATATAAAACATTACTCGACATATGGTCAGCATATTAAAAGCTAGCCCCTAAATTCGTAATCGTAATCATAATCGCGTAGGGTGGGGTAATTAAAAACCTTAATGGCCATCGAAGACAAGATAAGGTTGGCGGTCGGAAGAAACCTCCACTTTTCTAATTACTCTTTCATTAGTTGATGGATTACTCACGCTCTCGTTACTAGCATTCAGCTACATGCTAGTGATGTGCATCAGTTTCGGACTGCGATTACCGAATCGATTTTCGTCACGAATACAATTTTATCGATTTTGGTGGCAACTGAAATTTTTATTTCATGTAAAAGCTTGTATTTCTTAATATAATATTATGATATATGTTCAAAAAATTAGATTTTCTACATTTCTATTTTTTTCCTTTTGGCGACTTCATTATATATATATACTCTTTGTACTTATTAAAAAACTCTTTGACTTTATACAAATTTATAATAATTTCGTTTTGACAAGAGGAAGAAAATTTGTACCGAAGAAAGAGTAAAATAATAGAGCCAACGTGATCTTTCTCTGGCATACTTTGTATCACGAGTGCGCCCGACAAACACAAAGACAAGTAAACAAACCCAGAAAAAAAACCTTAATCCTTCAGTCGTCAATCTGGCCTAAGAACTTAGAACCTTTTCCATATCAGATCATATCAGTAAACGCTCCACTATAAAGGCCATAAAAACTTATTAATAGTGTTGAAAACCGAATAAACTAACATAGCCTACAATTTCACACATAAATGACAAAAGAAACAAAATACTCGGTACAAATAGTACATCGTAGTTTCTTGATTACAACGATAAGTAACCGCACCTTCGCATGTTTTAATTATATTATTAACGACGGCCGGCGAAAGGCTAATTTTTTATAATGGACGCCGTATCGCAATGATATGTAAATATTCCGCCTCGCCCTTACCTATTAGCTTCATCGCGTGCGTGCATGCCTTAACATTCGGTAAGACACGTTATACAATTTAGTGCAATGCGTGACATTGTTTTTAGGTTATTCGAATTCTGTTACGGAAAACCTTTTCGGAGTGTACTGAGTAGTCGTTAAGTATCGAATCGATCCGATAACTATTTTAGGTTGTTCCAATTCAGTTAAAAAAACTGTTTTCAGAGTGTCTACTAGTATTTGTTGAAATTTCGGATCGATTCGATGATTCTACGAAGTCTCTGGGTATCCGTTTAAGTTTCAATCCGTTTCGAATCTACATTACTAGGAAAACCGTTTCTGTACGCGTGAATGAGGTTTAGACTGACAGAATCCGATAACGCAAACTTCAAATATTTTTTTAAGGTATTAAAGTATAGTGCTCCAGATAATTACGTAAAAGATATGTTTTTCTGTAATAATATTTTTTTGACATTTAAAAGAATCTGTACATCCCAGGTTGTATGTTTCAAATCGTTAATAATATTTATTCTTCACGAAGTACAAGTCAAATAATATCCGAGAAAAATGCGTTAAAATGCCAAAACTTCGGACGAAATTACGGCCTTCGTCCGTACAAAGTAGACCGTTCCGAGCTTGACGGCCTATTGCATTTCTAGGCACTATTTCTTTATAATAAGACGTGAATGCTCCTGTGATGTAATTAGCAACGTTTGAGAAGGAAACCTACTCATAAGCTTTCTCGAAAGGGTCGTATTAATTACTGGAGGTGCTCATACGAGTGTGGCGCGATATAAATGGCCGGCCACTTGGCGCCCTAGCCTCGCCGGGCCTTATTAAAAATGTTAACACGTAAATTAGACCCCGTGCAGTGTATTAGCCAACCAATTAAATTTTACAGTCAACGCATACAATGCCTGCAAGGTAACTTCACACGTCGGGGGATGATTATTTCATACACTAACTACTTTTACCCTATGTTTAGAGGTCTGCCCGTAATATTTTCCTTCACACTTTGATAACGTTCTGAGTGTTTCAAAATAAAATTGCGCACTCAAGTTTTTAATTACAAAAATTAAATATTGAACTAAATATGTACGGAGCGAGTTAGCACGGTAAGTTAGGCATATGAAATTGCGACGTAAGGCTGCCAACATTACCGTTGCCGACTAAGAGTCCTCACAGCCGAGAGATTTTATTCTCAGTTGAATTAACAAAACATCGGATTATATATAATGTCATAATTAATATGAACGTTCGCAAATCGTTATTTCCCGTTTTATTAACGGTAAGTAACTCCGGCTAGATGTTGCGTTTGACTGCTTTGAAACGAGGGCGTAATTAAAATTCGTTTGAATTAAATTAAACTACTGCTTAGTTAACCGGAGTGTCATCAGTGGCCGGTTAGCGCGGTATTGTGCGACTCGTATGCAAGCGTTTAAAAGGAGGCTCGGCGTGTCTAAGTGCAACCCCTCATATGACTAGTTGGATGTGTAAAAAGATTAATTGGAGTGTTGCCTGTATTCTAACAATTTACGACGCCTTCTGACGGGCCGGCCGCAGACCACTTCTGCAACTTAATTAAGCGAAATAACTTAAACGAGTCACCGTTGCTAATTAGTGCTATCGTTCCGGGGCTAATTCTACGAGTGACTCTTTGTTTGTGCCCGCACTTCTTTGAGGCGCGCGCCAAAAGAATTTGTCTTTGCATCGACTTTGAGTGAAGGATGTTTGTTTTGCCCCCGGAGACTCTACAAAGACTGTGTGCATGTTGAGAACCGAGAAATGCGGCGCTGAGTAACTTTGTCGACGTTGGAATTCGTTACTGTGGAAAAGATTTAAGTTGAGCCACTTGTAACATAATTCACTCAACTTTACCTACATATTTAGGTGCATGACGAAAAATAAAATCTCTCTCCTTTTCTTTCTTACTCTTTTTCACATATAGATACATTTACTCATACATATATACATACATACTCATTCACATCATTAACTCACACTAACTCAAACGAAAACTTTCGTTTTTTATTTTCGATAAACGAGTACAATCTGGTGATATGAAATAGAATCAGAATATTTCAGAAGATAAATACTTTTAGTAGTAAATATTTTTTTATTTTCAAGATAGGTATCTGAAGATTTTAAGGTCGTAAAATAGTGTATAAGCACCTCTAAAAGAGCAAGGAGAGCTCTCGCTAGTAGAGCCCTTGAGGGTAGAAAACAACAAGTGGCCAGCGGTATGTGGAAAGTTTGAAAGTCTCAGAATATTTTACAGTCCTTACTAGTCCTTAATCGACATTTACGTAAAAAAATGTATGTAAATGATAGAAATAATGATAATATCATTTATTTCGTTAAGTTCTTTGTAGCCTACTGCTTTTCCTGGATATTACTCGCTTATTTTTCACCTATAGTTGTGTAAGGTAAACACAATGTCCTAGTAATAGTATATTTAGTATTGTAAGTAAGCTTTTTTGTTAATATGCGTATATTCTAGTACCGTTGTAATATAATAGAAAAAATAAAAAAATGCCTTTAACAAAATTACTCAAATAAACTTAAATTAAAATCGTCCAAATGCGAAATAAAATAGAAAAAATGTGATTATATATACTTGTTAAAAATAAAGGTAACATCTTATTTGATTGGCACTATATAGTCATATAGTTTAATTCAATCAATAGTTCAGTCATTGGTTCAATTCTATTACATTGGACTTCAAAAACATTGAGTAAATAAATGATGTCATTTTTGGCATCACACATATTTTTGTATTTATATACAGTAGATACCTTTATCTCTAAAGTTCCTGTATATAAATATAAAAATATGTGTGGTTTGAAATAAGCTGTAATGCGTGCCCTTTTATTTATCACTTAAAAACGATAACATAATAAGCTTTGAACATAAATTAATTACCAACATTTATTCAGGTTTATGGCAACATTATCGTGTTAGTTTATCGTCGGTGGAAAGGCTATCGCAAGTTGGAGTTTACAATCGTTAACTAGATTAGTGTGGTTATTTTTTAGTTAAATGTTCATTAATACAATCCTTTGTTAATTCCGAGCGATAAGATACTTCGATAATTAGTGTGAAATAATTGTGTTAATTTTTCTAAACTTTATTGTTATGGTAAA
>DWNE01002491.1:0-18724 GCA_018249875.1 Cecropterus toxeus | reverse complement strand
GCCATTTTTTCTATTGTTTAGCGTTTGTCACTATGAAAATTGAAACGATTCTAACAATATTATGTCAAATCGTTTGGGCTGTAGCGCCTAAAATGGATAGACACATATACAAACATACATACATACGATCCAAAAACATTACCCTGCAGGTAAAAATACCAATACCATTTCAAACATTACAAATTATGTAATAACCGTATTCCAACAGCAAACAATACATTCTGAGGTACACATTTATTATTCAACTGAAACCGCTGCTGAACCGAGCGGAATGGCGTTACGGTATCGACGTGAATTGAATAACATTATTGATTCAATCAATGTAGAGCAGTCTACCTGTGAACTTCATTTTTTGAAGTGAAACATCTTTAGAATCGGTATAATTTTAAACTCGATGAAATAATAATGATACGAAAGAAGTCGTCGACGCTACAGCTAGATGGCGCTGTAAGGCTTACTGAATCACGCTAACGATTTTACTTCGTAGTTTGTATAAGAGCACAAGTTTTGTGTATGCGAAATAAAATGACCGAACATAGACTGTGGGATTTCTTAATCGACTTTTGAAAGAGTTCGTTTTAATACTTATGATATTTTTTTACTTATTTGTTATTTATAGATTTCTCAGCGTGTGTAGATCCTCGCAATATTCCCTTCTCCGTTAAAGCAAGTAATAAATAATTAATTTGTAACAAGCATATTCAATATCGAAAATTTCGAAAAATGAACTGAATCTAAAAGTTTAATTTATTTAAAAACCCTCCAGAAGAAAAGAGAGAAAAGTGACGTACGACGTGCAATGTCTAAATCAACATGATCTTCAATTCTAATTCTAATAAAGTTACTATTTTTGCTAAATATCAATAAATAAATGTTACTGGTTTTGTGGTTGACGTTTTTTATTCCGCTGAAACCTCTACTGAATGGGATAGTATTAGGAAGGGATCAACGTGACCAGAATACGGTTGTTGATTAAACCTTTGCGGGCAGCTTACTTTTAGACCGGAATGAAATCAAGATACTTGTGGAATTTTGTGCATAATATAAGAATAAAAATGTGTTTAATCTTAGTATATATATAAAATTACCTATTAGGTAGTGCCTCAGTACACTGTAAATGACTGAAGGTAATATTTTTCGAGCTTATGTATGTTTGTTTGTATGTACATTTATTTGGTATGTGCTAAAGCCCTACTGCTTGACGGAATGACGTATGACATATTATTAGACTTGTCTCAGTTTGCAAAGTGACGCCTGTAAATAGAAAAAATGGGGAAAGGGACGACAATTTTATAATCATGACAATATGGGTACCAAATAAAAGCTAGTAAATACACCATTCCAAAACTATATTGAAGTAAACTCAAAAAATGCAACTGTTGAAAAACAATAAAGTGAAATTAAAGGAAAGTAATAGTTTTTTATCTAATATTTTTAACAAAGTTATTTGTGCATAATAACGCGCCTCCATGACAAATTAACACGAGGCTTAGCGTACGTAACTGATAATAAGAACACAGCCTTAAGTTCACTTAGCATCCCGCTAACAAACATAACTTGACCTAATCCAACGACCCTGCTTTGCTACAAACAGTGCCCTTTATCTTCACTAACTAGGTTCAGCCCTGTGAGACCCCTACTTCACCCTTAAGGGTTTTTGAGTCACTCGTTCCCAGGCTGTGTTACAGAAATGTCATCTTATATCTTTGTAGAGCCTTACCTGGATTTGGCTTACTTTAAAATTTTGGAACTAGATATATGTACTTTTTTATTTTATCGACATTTTCGTAGTAGGAAAAGCCTTCAGAACGCCTTCGCAATTTACAGTAAAGGCTTGAGATCGTACCTGTCTGAGGGATACTCAGATTATTATGAAAGATATGTGAAATTTTGAACATTCTCATTCTAAGAGAAAATCTGCGCGAAAAAGTGGGATAATTGATTATGATGATTATGTAATACATAGCACATTATAAATGGATAGGGTTTCTTACTTCATTATATAAAATATAAAAAATCACAACAAGACCATTACAAGCACATTTAGCACATTTGCTAAGGACACATAGTTTAGAAATTATCAAATAAATAAAAGCAATGACTGAGATGAATTAGGAGCAAAATTGATTTTAAAATAAAAAGGCATCTAATAAGGAAGCAATTCACTACAAGTTACTTCAAGAAAGCTTACATGTCGGACAATACAATAAGGAACGCAGACATAAACTTGATGGATGGACCGAGAGAATAAAGTCTGAACACTGAGGCGTAAACTAAGACCATAGACCGAGATGAGAAGCTGGTAATGTCTATGTTTATACCGGCTCTCGGCTTTATGGGAATTGTAGGTTCTTGCGGAATTAACTCACGAGTAAGACATACTGTACATTAACTGTTTACTGCGGGAAATAATACACTTAGATTATTTGAAAGAAGATGTAACAATTACAAGGTAACTGTTCCAGTAATATCTACTGCAGGGCATACATGGCTTAACTCAAAATTATGTACAGGTATAAACCCGTCCATAATTTTGAATTTAGCTGTCTACACAGGTACATAGGTACATTTGTACCCGTGTACCTGTGTAGACGGCTAAATTCACTTTAATTTTAAAGTGTTTATGTATAATTTCAGAACAAATAATGTGCAAGCCTATAATTGTTAGACGAAAGAACCATTCATCAAAATAAAGTCCTTGGGTAATAAGTTATCTAATCTTGATAATTATATAATCTCTTTCTCTGAAAGATTAAGTTTCTATCTAAAATATTTAACGTGTGAGTAAATAATAAATCAACAAATTGCTTAATCTCAATTGAAACAATGGAATTTACAAGATATTAATAACATGATATGATACTAATCATGTGGTTAACAAAGAAAGAAAGATAATACGCGGTAAAATAAAACAAATCACCTAAACTGTAAAAAATGCACCAAAATATATTATCAACCCTCTAGTCTACCATTACTAATTTATTCCAATCACAAACTCGAGCTCGTATTCATACAGAAACTAGTTAAGTGGGTCGCCTCGAGTGCTGGAGACATAACGCCCCCTTCGTTACTCGATAGGCACGATACCGATACTTAACGTAATAGTTTATCCGTTCATATGATAAACTATCGTTTTTTTCATATCAGTCTACGTCGATTGAATAATAATCAAACAACTGAGGCAAATTACCAGATTCAAAACAAATATCATTCTTAATCTTATATTAGCTATGTCTCTTTTCAACTTTCAAGATTCGCCTAGATGAGAAAGAGATGAAACGAATTTAAATCGATCAAAATTAATACATATACCGGTTATTCGCAGCTAAACCTCATCATATCATCAACATTATTGTCATCGATAACAAGTTGGTCTATTTTTAAACCGTTTTCCATATCGAGAGGTAACAAAAATATCGGTTACGTAACCGTTTTCAAATGAAACGTATTTCGTGCTCGCCACTCGACACCTCGTCACTCCCACATTTGGCTGTTATCTTGTCATTGGCTTCTGTGATCCGATGTCAAAGCTGATATGGCGATGACTTAATTTTCAAGAGATTCTTTGTCGAAGCGCTTTGGTTTCTAGATGTGAAAGATTTTATCCATGTTTGAAGTTTGAGATCGCAAAGTGGATTTGATGTCACAGACTGATGGACTATGGACTATTTTCTTGAGAAGAACGGTTAATCATAGGCCAAGAAACTGTGTTATCACACGCCAACGTCAGTAACTAAGAACTAGGGATAATTAAACTAACTGAGTTTAAGCCACTGCCTATAAATTTCCGATTTATGTAAGCACTAGCAATTCTAAGCAGGATAGTAGTCCTATTTATTCAATCGATGTTTTGTTAGTTACGCCTAAGGATTAAGTTTGGATGGCTCACGTTAATGTTTGCATTGTCAACCCCTTAGACTCGTAGAACTCATTAGCGAGACCATTATAAAGCAGAAGTAACACTACATGAAATTTGTATCATTAAATTCTAACTACAGGGTCTTACCATGACAATTATCTCTTTACTTAGGATAATGGGTAGTCATCTGGAATACAGAGATGTTCTGATTTGACCAGGATCCGGCTTCAGGATTCAATACTTCTATGTGATCGTAATATCAGTGTGCATTGGGCCCAGCTGCTCATCTGGGTAGAACGTGGGGCAATGTGCTCGAAGGTCTCCGGTTGTGTTTCTTTTGGAGATCCCGAAGTCAGCGCTGGGGTCGGTTACCTTTTTAATGCGGTAAAAATCCCACATAACCAGGCGTCGCTCTCATGACGTCGGGTACCTTTTGAAGGTTTTCCCCTCGAGAACAAAAAAGGTCAGTAAATTTGTCTAGAAATTTATGTATGAACTCATGACCTTTATTTACAACATTTATTTACAATTCAAAACACGTTGCAAGAGCACGAATAAAGAAACTTCAGTAAGGAAGTACTTAAGCTATCTTCTATTTCTGTCACGGAGTTTAGCTGGAAAAATTGTAGCCCACTTTCCCAGTACTTCTGGTAAACTGGTCTTAATTACCCAGTTAATGATGCGTCCGATGACCGTTATACATTGATAATGTTGTTCTCGATATCACGTACCGTATTGTCTTCCTACACAATCTGTATTAAACCTTGTATAATTGTGGATTTTAGGGTTCTGTGCCCAAGGGGTAAAATCGGGACCGTATTACTAACACTTCGATATTCGTCAGTTAGACACCAGACAGTATCTCATGAACATCACGGTTCATGAGATACTGTTAGCTAGACAGTTAGCTAGACAGCTAGACAGTTAAATTTCACAAATGATGTTTATAAGTTTGGATATTATACTAAATCTAAGATACTCAAAAAAGAAATATTAAATATTTAAGGTGAGCTTAAATACAATAACCTTGTTTTTCCTACTTGATACATATTGATAATTATAAGAGGTGGACGCTTGAAATATTCACAGAATATTTAATTATAAATACACACAGAATATTCACTTTAAAAAAATAATTAAAGGTGGACAAACGTATGTTTTCCGTTTTTTATAGATAATTATACGGACTCTTGCTGAGCAAGTCCGACTCGCACTTGGCCGGTTTTTTATCACAGTTTTCCTGTTCCACATATGCGCAGAAATATCGCTATCGCTAATATGGCCGGGGAAAAATTAATCGTTGTTTTTGCAGCCAACTTGGAAGGATAATGGTTGTAACTGTTCATGGGCTCTGATGTCTTTGGTCCGATCAGCTGTGGTGTAACAACATTTTATACGTCAATAAGTTGGAGAAAAATTGACCATTTTATTTTCTTGAGATTTGTTCTTCGGTTAGGATTCTATTTGTGTTTGGATTTCTCTAGTTCTCTTTGGATTTGTTTTTTTTTGTCTTTGGGATTTTATTTAATTTAAGTTTTTTTTAATACCTTTTCTTAGATATTCCTGTCCTTCATCCCTTTAACAAGGATTAGTAACTACTATTCTTTGTTAAAAATGTACGTAAGCATTTTAAACTTTTTTTGAGATAAATAAATTCTCTTTTAGCGTTATAGATAAATTTCTAAGTTTTAGAGGTTGCAAGGAAATATAATATTTATCTAACTATGGATAACTATTGCTATTATTTTTAATTATTAAAACAAAAAACCTAACACCTCAATAAAAAGATCTGAAAAAGGAAAATGTAATATTTTTGCCACCATATTACACGTCATAAAAATAGTGTCGATCGAAATTGAAATAAAAATACAAAAATAATAGCGATAAATTTAAGAAAAAACAGTCACATAAGCAGACAAGAATAGGTAAAACGGTTTATTATGCCATCAAGTAGCAAGTTTGCGAATTAGAGCGAAGTGTTGCAAAGTGAGGCAAGAGGGGCAAAGTAGGGCAATAGCTTATCTACGTGTATCGATTGTCGTTCCCACACTCGATTGTGATAAATCGATTTCCGATTCCAAGGCGACGGTTTCCGGTGGTTTTTCGTACTTTGGAGTAAACAGTACAGCTACTGATTTCTACACTACCTTTATGGGTTCAATGAGATTGATGTTATCGACAATACAATATAAACACTTTATTGTTTACCACGGAATAACAAAGAGAAATAAGACAAAAACATGACAATGGCAGTCTTATCGCTAGGAGCGATCTCTTGTGAGGATTGTAATCATTGGAAATTCTGCGATTATTTTTAATTATTGAAAGTACCTATTGTCTTTTTGTGTTTTATTTTTAATTTAGTAATATTATTGTAGTGAAATCTTGAGAAAGTGTGTTGAGCACTATTTGGAGTAACAAGAAACATGGAAGTAGACACCGATCGCTTTCCATGAGCTATATGTATACTGTGTATATATGTAAATATACCACCGTGTGTTTTTAGTATAGAACAGGGGTAGGCAATCTGCGGCTCGCGAGTCACATGCGGCTCTTTGGTTGTGAAGCTGCGGCTCTAAGTTTCATATGCAATAACAAAATTTGCCTAAGAAAAAAAGTGGCTCATTAAAAGCTTTGAAATTTTGTAAATTGCAATTTTTAACTCTTCAGACTCGAAATGTTGCCGACTCCTGGTATACAATATATATTTTCCATTTTTTTATTCTGTTTTTTTACGTATCTTATTATCACAATAAGCGCTGTCTATTAACATTAACATATTTTCAAAGGAGGCCGAATTATTTGTTTTAATTGCGGCGGCGTCTTGAGGTGATAGGTACATTGTTTTAACTTACAACAGTAGTGTTAAGTTAAGCTGTTTTATTGTGGTTTGCAGGGTAGACTGAAGGGCCAATAGTGGCCAATTTGACTTTTTACAAAAACATTGATCACCTTTGATCGTTTTCAGGTAAGATCCCTGTCGTATTTGGCGCCGGTGACAGATGTCCATGGGCGGTGATCTCTTCGGGTAAGCTGCATGGTAATTGATCATTGTCATTAAACCCAGATTAATTGGCCGTTCGATTTATATTTTTTCAAAAATTAATTCATAATTCGTGAGCGCGAAAAGCTCAGTTGTAAATGATCCTTTACGATTCTATAAATGTTAAGCAGTAAATAAGTGAAGGTTAATAATAAACGAAATCCCCTATCAGGTGGAAGTTATTTCTTACAATTCTTTACTGATTATAAATTTCATATTAGTGTACTATCGTTCACAATTTATTTTAGTGAAAGTTAATATGTTGGGACAAATTTAATTAATAATGGTAGTCCTTTAAGGATAAAATGCATTATTATGATGTGATCAAATATTAATAAAACAACAGACATTGAATAAGTAATTTTCCTCATTCAATATTAGAGACGCTACGTAATAATTCTTTGATTTTAATGCTTGAAATATTTAACGTTATGTTATATTTTACGCCTATTATTATATAAATCGATCAGTAAATAACGATTAACCTTTGTAAATTTGTAAAAGAATTAAAATCTATACCTATTTAAAACTGAAGAGTTTGTTTAGTTGAACGCGTTGATCTCAGGAACTACTGGTCTGAATTGAAATATATTTTTGTGTTGAAGAGTTTGTTTATTCAGGAAGGTAATAGGTTATAATTATAGCATTGTTATGTTTCCTATGTTTCTCGTTTATTTTTCCTTATGCCGTAGCGAGTGAAACCGCGGGGTACAGCTTAATAATACATCTGTCCCTACCCTACCTACGTATTCTGGGTATTAGTCGGTCGAAACTCACGAATGAATGCACGAGTGTAGTTATAGTACACACAAACAGCCCCATAGGTCCCATTCAGTCGAGCAACGTTGACATCTCAAATTTATTAATACGAAGCAACCGAGATATTCACCAACTGCATCGGGCGTGCAGCGAGCCGAGCTAACTTAGCCAGCCAGTCGCCTTGCAACGCTCGCGTTGAGTGTACGTGTGGTGCTCCGTGACGAAATACCTTTACGCGGTCGTTTTCACAGTTACAATCGAAAACAATATTCAACTGCGAATGATAACGTTTTTTCATTCAGTTGAGTTACGCTTATCTCTTCTGTTTATAATCTGTGCTAATAGTGTGTGCATTCCTTATCGTTCGTTAGTGTTTGTAAACGATGGGTGATTTTATATTTGGAACGTTTATTTTCTGACGTGTTTATAGACAAACGCTAGTGTCGATTCTGAATATCGAGTTGTAACGAGTGTTCTGAATTTGAAAACTTAGTGTTGAGTGAATCTTTTTTGGTTTATCTGTGCTAGTGATGTGAATAATCGGATACAATCAATATGTTCGGAGTCTTCATAAAGCGGTGGAAGCCCAAAAGGTAATAAGAGTACTTTTATCGTAAACAATGGTAACTGATTAGTCGGCATGCCTATGATAATTTGTGTAGAAAGGTGCCTACAACAATAGCGAATGATTTTTTGTTCGCCTTAAAAGAACGTGTCTAATAATAATTATTCATTGGCATTTGTAGTTCAATTGTTAATTTTAGACAATTCGTCGTGTGGTTAATGTGTCGGTTTTAATATTTATTCCCGTTATTGAAGTAAATATTAAAAGATATATAATTTCAGTAATTTGAGTACTTATTTTACTTGCTTATGACGTAGGCGAGAAAAATAAGTACTCATAAATGTTTGCTTACGATTCAAAAATATAAAATGTTTTTTTTTTCTATTTCAGTTTATGTCATGACATTTTTTTGTTGTTCTGTTTATATACTACTTATCAAAATGACTTTCTAAATAGTCTTAGTAATCAAACACAACACTTCACCTCCACGAATAATTTACTTGTCGGTTTGTGTATTATGTAACCTGAAATGACATTCTACTTGTAGTATCGATCATACCTTTGACAATACATAGCCAAAGGAACGGTTTCCATTGTTATATTACGACAGTTTTGTCGTTTTTCCCAAAGTCAGTTCTTAAATGCAATGTATATTAACATTCTTTAAATATTTGGATTACAAGATAGCCCACTTAAATCATAGGTTGACGGTTAATGATATTATAAGCCTTTAGATAGAGAGATAAAATATTTGATTCCCTAGTAAATTTTTCTCGAAGTAAACAAAGTTTTACGGTAGTTCTACTCGTAGTGAAACTACTGTTCCTAGCCCTTGCGCAAGTCTTAACCCATTTAAGATGGCTGGTAAATTAGAACTTTTTGGGGCTCTGGGATATTTCTTCTTTAACTTCTTCGTTCGTTGGAAATAAATGTTACTCAAAGACTGCCTTGACTTTAAAGCGAGAAAAAGGACTTCATAAGATTAATTGTACTTGACGATTTATAAAGTTCATCTTTTAGGATTCGATTTTATTCATGTATAACATGTTCGTCGATAATCTCATGTTTATCATGAGATTTTCGTGCCCTTTAAAGCTACGTGACATTATACGACTAACTGCACTGGACAATTTATAAATCTCATCGATTAGGATTCGATTTAACTTATTTATAGCCTGTTGGTACATAATCTCATGACAAAAGTTTTGTCATTAATTACCTCCATCCGTCATAAATGACGTCAGTGCACAATGCAACCCGACCGACTATCGAATATCGATTCGTCAAGCTGCAGCATGCATTATGCATGCAACCGGCTCTCCGTGTCACAGTTGTATCTATTCAAATCGACCGCTTTATAACGCTTGATTGAATTTGCAAATATTATAATGTAAACACCCTTGAGAACATGGACTTGGGTAACGGGTAACTTTGTCTTGAAACTCCGGAAGTTTTATATAATCTTGGAAATCTCTTGCGTTTCGGTGGAAAGGCGTGGTTGCCGCTTCACTTTCATTAAGTCAATTGCATCTGTGATTGACTTTACATAGAACCCTCGTTCTGTATGAAATTCTTAAGGCGGCAGTAGCAACTTACCGTCAGGTGTATTGCATGCTCGTTAACTACTTCAAGTTCATATAAAAAAGGAATTCTACCGAAACGAAATGAAAGAGTTTAGAAATTACGGTCTAACCCTAGTGTGCTAATGTAGAGGAATGTGAAAATATTCTTTCTAGATTCAAAACATTACAAAAAACAAACAAACAAACAAAAATACTGTCACAATGTTTACTTTTTGTAGCTGTCAATGAAATATCGAATCAGCCTGAAACATTTCCGTTATTTTATCGTCGTGAAGTTTGACACCACTATTCGATGAAATAATGACAAAATTCAAGTTTTAGGGCGTGTTCTAAGCTATACATAGGGTTAAACCGTGAAATTGATGATTGGTCAAAACGATCCGAAACTGACAACGGGAAGTGCATCAAAGTAGAATATGTGCTCTTCGAGTCAAATTAGGGCTGTCGTGAATACAAAGTCCACCGTACACAGTCTGTATCAGGCTATCAACAAATTTTACGAGCTTTTGATAGGCTCATAGACGCTCCGGTCATCATTCTGACATCATCTGAAGTAAAGAACCAAAAAAGTCAAAATCTTTGTAAGTTTTTTGTCCAAATGCAATTTAAAGGTTAAATTCGTTTGCTTGATGCTAATGTAACAAAAAGTGTAGACAGTACAAGAAGAATCAGTTTCTATTACTCCGAAGAATATACTGTTGTCGTTTGACCCTATGTACCTTTTGCAATACCCTAAAGTAGCAAAAGAAAGCAAATGCGTTAGGACGTAGGAAAGCGACGTCGCAAGCGTTTTTACTGCGTACAAGCTTGTAGA
Organism: Cecropterus toxeus; assembly: GCA_018249875.1. Taxonomy (NCBI): domain Eukaryota; kingdom Metazoa; phylum Arthropoda; class Insecta; order Lepidoptera; family Hesperiidae; genus Cecropterus; species Cecropterus toxeus. The sequence continues at coordinate 8,101 of DWNE01002491.1, read as the reverse complement.
ACTAGTTTAACTTGAACTTGACGAGATGTGACTAACTTGAGAAGTTTCTGATGGCGATGGATGCAACAAGTAGCGAATGCATGTTTCACTTCCTTTGATTGCTGTTACGAAGTTCGTAGATGTCTGTGTGTAGAAAATATTATAAAAATACGACTATTAAGAATAACTACAAATATTATAGCGACTAAATCTGTTTTTAAGACGCTTTCTACACTCATAGCCTCATACTAAGATTTTCTCTTGTGTCTTATGGGTGCCATGGACCCCACCCAGACCTAGAACAGAAATCTAAACTCATCATTCAGATGCCTGTCTGGTCGGGGATTGAACTCGGGACCCACTGCGCGTTAGATCCGTATGGTGACCACTCCGCAACGCGGGTCGTCACGCGAGCGAGTGTTTTATACCAATACTAGCTCATTCGCGCGGCTCCGCCTGCTACTGTCGCGTTTATAATGGTAATAAGGTTTCCATGTATTAATCAAGTTCATAAACTAACTGTTTGCCAAATTTCAGCGAAATGCACCAAATAGTTTTTGCATGAAAGAATAACAGACACACATTCTAACAAACTTTTATAGTAATAGTAAGATTATGTAACATGTATCTAAAAATATCGGTATACTGTCTGGGATATGTTAATGTAACGATTATAAACTTAAGGCTTTAAATCGATATTCCCTAAAGATCAGCTTTTCTGTTATGGATTTGTTCAATGTATCTTTATTGACGCAATTAATGCACAGTTCCTTGTTTAAAGTAGCACCAAAAACTTTTTTGAAAATTCGGTAAAATGGTATATATTAAAATAAGCGCATATAGAATAATCGTTGATCATACTATATATATTTTATGTATGGTCTTTATTGTTTTTAAAACGATTTGTTTTTTCTCTATATGTTTTTTGTGTTGATATGAAAGGCGGTCACATTTTTAAGGGATGACTAGACTGCTTTGTACTGAATACAAAGACGACGTTTAATCCGGGGGTTGGGTAAAATGACCAGGGGGTGCTACCAAGCCCTATTTCGTTGAGAATGAAAAAAACTCATTGTCAGATCACAAAATACCAAGCCTTGCGGACCATTGTATATTCATGTATTTAGTTCTCTTGTAGTTGTTAATCCTATTTTATATGATATCTTATTGCAGGTCGTTAAATAAAGCATCAAATCCAAGCTAGTCAAAGCTAGCTAAGCTAGCTAGAAAACTGCAGTTGAGTATTTTGTTTTTATAATAATTTATTTAACGCATTTTAGGAATATCCGTTATAAAAATAACATAAAAGTGGTAACATATAGGTAAGTTTATTATTGCAATGGTCTATTATCAGTTTGATACCCAATACATGTAACATGTAGTTATGATAATAAAAAAATCTTCGATACCCCTGATTCGATTTTTGTTCTATTTACAAGGACCATATTAAAAATTGTATAGCCTTTGTAATTTTGCAAACTGAGACGTTTTTAATGATATGTCATATGTCACAGTCAAGCCGTTTTGTGCTGTAGCGCGTGCCAAAAAATGGAAACTTATACATACATGAAAAACATAACTCTCCTTTCGTCGCATCCAGGAATAAAATTTACATATTTTTCAAAATTTCCTTTTTAGATAGTGTTTAGTTCCTTTTTATTCCAGAACCAAGAATTATAATTAAACATTCCAAACGTAGAGTGGTTTGCGCTCTAAGTATTAAACGTAATTCTCTATCTCAGCGCTTTTCTGGAATTCCTGCTTTTTGCGAATGTCTGCAAGTGCATTGCATTTTTTCTTGGCTTTGTAGACGTCACTTCTTTGTTTGTTCAAAGCTATAAAAACTTAAAAAATAATAGTTTTAACAGTGTTACTCGCTATTGTTTTCCTATAAGTTAGGTTAAGTTAGGAATACTCAAATGTTCATTCAATTCTCTTCATACATTTCATTCCCATTCATTCAAAAACAAGCAACCTGATATATTTCATGACATTTATTGCCGGTTGCGTTAAAAATACGATTGACACAACAATGTTTAAATCCATCCCAGCTCTTGCCAAATATATATTCCTACATAGATGCATACATATACTCGAAAATCCTATTTATTCTTTCGTCGTCGTATTTATGGGGGACCCATAATTGTACGGAACCCTTTGATCGCGAGTCCGATTCGCACTTGACAGATTTTTTATGAAACGATAGCTTCTCGTTCCTAGTTTGCTGTGGAACATTTCACATTTCTGTGTATTCACATGATTCTTTTTGCTCGTTATTAAAATTCTTCATGATGCCGCTCGGAACTGCGGTCGGGAAGTACGTTATCAAACGTGACTTTGACGCCACATTCTTGGCAATGATACAGGATGATGTAGTTAATAAATTATTATTGTGATTTAGTTTAAATTTGACTACCCGTCAATTTTACTTGGGTAGTTAGCCTATGTTATTCCCTGTGTACTAACTCTACTCTTAAAAATATCCGAGGTACTTGGGTAATTAGCCTATGTTATTCCCTTTGTACTATCCCTTCTTTTTATTAGTGACAGTTCCTAGCACATCGATACTGACTACTTTCATTAATAAGAAATTAGTGTGCACCAAATAGAAAAAAATACTTTAATATTTAGAATCGTTGTGGTTTGCAACTGCATGAAACGAAAATGCGTTACGGAAACAGTTGTCAACGCTTAAAATATACCTCATTCTGAATCACGATAACGATTTTACTTCGTAGCTTGCATAAGAGCTCAAATTTCGTATATTCGAATTAATAATAATTAAGCAGATAAATGTATATTGTATTAATTTTCACTTTTGCCATGTGTGAACTGCACATACATTTATTCTTTTTTGTATGGTGTAAGTATATAAATCATTATTAATTATGACATAAATGTTTTGAAAATAGTAAAGGTATTTGTTACATAATTTATGTAAAGCATTTAAGTAAACAAACTCCACTAGTTAATGTGCAAGTTTTAGTAAAATGGACTCATAAAGTGTGTCAAACATGTTTTCGTGTATTGCATATGTGTTATCTGTTCATTCAATATAAAATTATGTCAAAGAAATGAAATACAAAAGAAGTATTTGACATAATATAATTCTCATCAATCATAATTTCTCAGCCTTTTGATTTACACTGTTGTACATAATCATCCCCTAAAACCTCCCAGCCCCCAGCTTTTATTGTAATAGTCAATCCGCTTGTACAAAGTCCTCCCCTAATGGGGCTTTTCGCTAATAGTCAATCCACTTTGCATGCATCTTTGGTGACTGCAATCGGTGTTGATGTTACATAGGAAGGTGTTGCTGCCCGTCTGTTGGATTTAGTCCCGTTGTCGCATATACGACATCCACGGATGGAGAGTGAGTGGAATCACACTGCACATATTTTACCCCTCGAGGATTGAAAGTACTTGCCCACTGTCCTTCTGTTGACTTAGCCGTTGCAAAATAAGATCAGGAGGCTAAGACTGTAGAAGGCCAAGTTCATTCATTCGCATATCGTAAAAAACGAAATTATTTTCATAATTTATTAAAATTGAACCACTCTGTATATGTTTTAACAATATTCTGAAGTGAATATTTGGAATTTCACTTTCTGCCAACGCTTATGTCAGTGTTTATAAGTTTTGGAATTGTTTAAATACTTTACCGCTGGTAGAAAGTGGTGTCGTAAATCAGGTTCTACTTTTATAAAACTAGTCGCTTCATTGATTTTAATTAATTAATTTCTTAATATATGAATGTGATTAATAGACAATTTGCTGTCACCAATCTGATTTGCATATTTTTTGTCTGGGGTCTGGGTGTTTCTAGCATTTTCGTCACAAGTACTCCTTTTACGGGAACTATGGGCGTAGAAATCACAACCAACATTCGCACAGTTATTAAAACGAATATAATATAAAATCTTTATAGAGCGTGTTTCCTTTTCGAGTGTGTGGTGGGCGGAAAATGGCCATTACCAGCCTATTTCCTTTGCTTTCGCTTTTCTCAAACAAAACGGCACAATTTAAAAATAATACACCAGGTGATTTCCAAATTATTTAAATTCAACACGTATTCTCTCTATTTAAAATGACTACGAAACTATTTTTGAATGAATGAATGAACGCATTGCAATATAGAATAGAACTACTAGTTTCGCAGCGCGGAATCGCTTGTACCAAGTATAGACACAAAATAATTGTCCTATGTAATAATACCCTTTTAGGTTTTTTGCCTTTATACAATATGTCCTTAGTACGATTTTTTTACGTTTCTTCAAAACGATAATTGTTTAAGATTTCACCCGTCATTGCAAACATTGTACGGTTTGGTATGAATTACAAAACGTAATAATAAAATTATAATTCTAATAACGTTTTCTGCACTCATAGCACCACACAAGGATTTTCTCCTGTGTTGTGGGTGTCATGGATATACAGAAAGACAACTACATAAACACCAAGATCGAGAACAGAAATCTTAATTTATCATTCAGGTGTCTGTTTGGCCTGGAATCGGGTATGGTGCCCGCTCGGCAACGCGGGTCGTCAATAAAAAATAATCCTTTAGAGTTTAGGTAATAAACTCGCAAAAAGGTGACGGTCCTTTTCAAGACTATCTGCTAAGCATCTGACATATCTAAAACTCGAAAAACATAGTGTCTATCTGTCCCAGCCGGAGAAAAGGTAAACTTTACAATGTAGTAGTACTTTTACTCTTGTGCCTAAAACGGCTTTACAAATGTATATCATTGTTAAGTGTGTAGATTATTCTATTGCTTTAAATTAATATTATTGCAGAATACATCCATTTTAAAATGTTCATATTAGCGATATGTAGTTTTTCAAGAGAAGACAGACAGACAGAATACAGACGAACGAATTATATTTATGCATATAGATTTAGACGCAAGCGTAGAGAACACGTTGGCGACTTGTCAATTATTTAAACAAGCACAACACGCGGGTTCGCCCACGTGGTCATCGGAAAGTAGGTCTTGGGTTCCGTATTGAATGACTGATGTTAGAGAACCACACTTAATAATTCGAATACATTTACGTATATCAAGATGTTTAGGTGGATATTTTTTGGGTAATGAATGCAGTGAAACTGATATCAAGCGATCACTGCCGCCTATGGACACATGTAACAGATGTCTGTCTGTCCTGTTCGACTGGGGAGGTACCACCGCCACACCTATTTCTAGCGTGAAGCAGTTCTTGCGCGAGTAGCAACGCATGTGTGATTGACTTCAGGTAAAACCCTGTTCTGTATGAAGTTGCTTACAGATGTCCATGGTCGGCAGTAAACACTTACCACCAGGTTGACTGCGCGCTCGTTTGCTACTTCATTCTTATAAAAAAAGATAGAAGTAGTAAACGAGCATGCAGTCCTCGTGATGATAAAGGGCTTTCGCAGGCAATGGTTCAGTATAGTCCCAAACTGGGACGGCCACTAATGTGTTGCCACATTCAAACAGGTCAATGTTAAAATCTTTGTATTAGTGTTTTAACACTGTTATAAGATAAAATAAGTTAACAGAAGACAGTATAAAGACCACAAGTCTAAACATAAATTGCTTATATTAGTGCTGAATCGAAACGGAGTAATATGTCTGTTTCACCCCAACTTTAAGAATAGGCTCTATTTTTTAGTATTTTAGTGCTCCTATAACCCGAGGGCCACGAAACATTTGCTTTAACGCTCTTGTTTATAGCACATTTCATGGCCCGCGGGATAGTATTATTTAAAATCACTTGCCGTCGTGAAGATGACGCGATAGTCCAATTTGGATATACTTCAGTTTGTTTATTTCGCGTGTTATTAGTCCAGCAAGAATGCAGAATGGAGGTCATCTCTGCAGTTTGATGTTGATAGCACCTGACTTGCCAAAAATATGTATTTTATACACGCAGTATACGCTATTAAAGTCTTATTTACATCAGTGGATTGAAATTAGTTTTTTGAGATTGCTCCCGGTACAGTGATTTGTAAGGGAGACCGGGTTTGAAACTTGTTCCAGGCATTAATGAATTCATTTACAAATGAACTATATTTTTTAAATAATGCACGCAGTACTAATTGCAATGATATTGTCGGTTATGAGTATTATTAGCGTGATTAATTAACTTTTGTCGTATCTTGATTGATTGACCTATTAAGTAAAATAATGAAGAGTAAGAGGTAGCCAAATAATGTTCTTAATATATCTAAGACATTTAGGTTTTCACCGTCGGATCCAAAAAGGGCTATTGGGATCATTTGCCCTTCCCTCCCAAATAATCTAATTACTTAAGTAAGTCTTACTTAATTCATCTATGAGAGAACTAAAATATCATAAATAAGGGCCTAAGTCATCTCTCCCTTCCCCTGAAATGTAAAAGAGAGTTACCTCCTTATCACCAGACCTTTTCTTTTGTTATCAAATTTTTATACCCTTCCTTCCGCTGGTATCAACCCTCTCAGACCAATATGCAGTATCCGCCAGTTTCCCTAGTTGCTGCAGAAACGCCCAGACATAAAAAGGGTCGCAATAAAATGTTTGTTTAAATGATTTCAAACAAATAACACGTCACAGTTCGGAGGCGTGACTGCACGTTACTTTTGACACTTGTATTTACGCGCGTGAGTTTGCGTTTTTATTTCATTTACATAGCAATTTGTATTGCTAATGTGAGTGCGTATGCGCTGATGTTTGAAACACATTTCGAACTATAAAGATTTAAAACTTTTACGGATTTTTTGGGAATTTGTTTAATCTGGTCGGAATTAGTCGATTTGTATTGTTATAGTATTACAAGATGTGCTCTGCGGATTTAAAATAATGTAACATTGAACTTTTTAAAACGTTTGAAATAAAATATGGCTCACTGGTTGTTACTACCGTTTCAGGACAAAAGATAGAAGCGTATCACAGAGCGTAAAATACGCTTTTAAGATTTTAAGGGACCCTTTTCGTCGCTTACCCGCGGTGCCTACAGTATGCGGGCTTTCCGCACCGTCGTTCTTCCCGGAGTCGCCGGGCGGTTCAAGCATCAACTCTTGCCGCCTGCCGTCCGCCAGGTGGTGGAACGAAGTTATTTGATCGGGGAAGTACCACCGCCACACTCATTTCTAGCGTGAAGCAGTCCTTGCGTTTCGGTAGAAGGTTGTGGTTGCCGACTTACTTAAATATGAAGCGACCATCAGAATCCTCGGGAGCAGCAACACGCAGCACGTATCTGTCATCGACTTTACACGGAACCCCAGTTCTATGTGAAGTTGCTTACAGAAGACCATGGGCGGCAGTAACCACTTACCCTCAGGTGGACTGCATGCTCGTGTATTTCTTCATTAAAAAAAAATTACAGATACTCTCTTATTACCTGTTACGATAGACAGGGGTGCTCGTGTGCTACGTTATTGTTATAAAAAACACAGAAACCCCCTTGTAGTCACCTGTTACGACAGGCAGGGGAGACTATAGCACTATTCTGATCCCGAGACTTCAGAACAGGAATTTAGGAGAAGAGACGACTTACCAGCACGTCATACAAGTAGGAATATCAATGTTTGTGCATCTGTTAAGGATTACAATACATTACCATCACAGTGGAGAGCTTTGTTCGTCTGTTTGTCATTCAAATGCAAAGTGCCGCTATTGTGGACTGTAATCGCGACATTCCTTCGATCATGATACGTGCTATTGTATCGGAAACGTGTTTGACGTAGGAGCAAATAGTATTGATAAGCCAACGTCGATCCAAAAATACCTTATTGTTAAAGCAAAGAGTTTTAAGATGGAGCCCTCCGTGTCTTGCCTCCATAGGCTCCGCCACATCTGTTTTTGTTTAACATAAAAAAATATTTACGTCTTACAAAAAAATGTTTTTTTTACAAATAAAAATATTGTGGTCTTACAAATATGTGTCTTAGAAAAAAATATCAGGTTGATGGATAGATGAAGCACTATTAAGCGCTGCTGTGTTAGGAAGTGTGTTAAAGGAATGTACTAGTCCACGTACATGTAAGACACTCTTATTATATCCTACATCACTGCCATTTTTTTATACGAAGTAGCAAACGAGCAATCAGCCCACCTGATGGTAAGTGGTTACTGCCGCCCATGGACATATGTAAGCAACT
>DWNE01002490.1:0-18725 GCA_018249875.1 Cecropterus toxeus | reverse complement strand
CTATATGAAGTTGCTTACATATGTCCATGGGCGGCAGTAGCCGCTTACCATCGGGTGGGCTGCTTGCTCGTTTGCTATTTCGTATTTATAAAAAAAAAAATAATGAAAATTTGAATTTAGTCTCGTCACTTGTAACAAGCCATTACGCAAGACATTTTTACTTGGTTTAATAAATTAAATAACACGTTTTATACACTCATAGCCCCACACTAGGATTTTCTCCTGTGTCGTGGGCGCCATGGACACACAAACACGAATACACAAACATCCAGACCCAGAAGAAGTCTAAACTCATCATTCACATTTTTGTCTGGCCGGGAATCGAACCCGGGACCCACTGCGCGTCAGATCAGTACAGTGACCGCTCCGCCACGAGGGTCGTCACGTTAATGTTTCATCAATTATTACGCGACTCATGTAAACATTTTTTTAAAAACTATAGCAATGTAGGAAAGAACCGTTCTACCATAAACCAAAAATCAACCGTCTTTTGAACACAATGTTTTAACCGTAAATACACAAACCACTACTGTGCTATTTAATTTATATTTCACTTGCGCGCACGATCGTTCGTTGTGTGATAAAAATGGATATAATTAAGATATTGATTGCGCATAATTGTGCGCAAGCGCAGGTGCGAGAAACGCAGTGCGAATTTTTAATGGAACTGCAAACAAAAAAAGATGGACGACTGACCAGCTGATTCGTCGTATTCCTCATACGCCAGTTATTGATATCGAGAGTTAGGTCCTGTTCACACTAACGACGAATCTATTCACGGTCTTTTATCTATTATCTATTTACGGTCTTAAAATATTCATCTTTCTAAAATATAACAATTGACAAGTAGTTTTAATGATGATTCAATGTCACAGTTAGAAATAATTTGTTTACAATCTTTTTTATAATTTCAATACAAGAATTTACTCAATAAAACTATAAGACTGACTGAATGATAGACAACGCACAAATTACCATTGGGAACAATTTAATACCAACAATTTTTTTTATTAACAGTGTAATCATACTTATGATTGATAAATTTAATAAACTAACGATCCCAAATTTAAGGATTTACGTCGTTTAATATGATAAGGTTATTTTTAAATTTAAGATAGCAAAACACCCAGGTATTACTTCAAGCTACTGGATTTTTTATGATAGAGGGGATGTTACAACATAAAAATTTTAAGGCACGAGATTTTATCGAAAGTGGTCGCTAGTGTGAACAGGCCCTTATTCGGCCGCCAACAAAAGTTATGCCGGCGTTCCGTTAATGACAATTAATTGTTGGTCAAAGTAATGTTTATCTGTTTGTCGGCGAGCATAGATACGAATGAGCGATAGCCCTGTACTAAGGATATAGTGTAACCTTTGTAAATAATACGAGTTAACAGCGAAATAGCAAAACTTCCGTTTCGGACTGGAAATAACTAATTAAACTAATAAGTCTTAATGCTTGATACTTTTTAAATGATGTGGCTCAGTGGTAAGTTTTGGCGTGCTGATGATACAGGTTTGAATCCAACTTTTATAATATATTAGTAGCAAATGAGTATGCAGTCTACCTGATGATAAGTGGCCACTCGTCAACCCATTATTGTCCCACTGCTGGGGACGGGTCATCTCTCAGAGTGAGAGAGTTTTAGGCCATAGTCCACCGCGCTGGCCAAGTGCGAATCGGTAGACTTCACTTCATTAAATTCTAATACGCATATAATTTTAGAAAAATCAGTAGTGCGTGCTTGGGATTCGTACCCCGGATCCTCGATTGAGAGAACGAGTTTCAACGATTAGGCTATCACAACTCATAGTGGCCAAGCTTCCCTAGATAAGATCAGTCTTATTTGAGGTTGACGACATATGCGTTGCCACTCGTTACCAACTTAGAACACCTCGCATAAATACATCCACCACACCCTTCAGACCAAAATACAGCCGAACCACAAAGATACTTTCAAAACCACCTATCACCCTATTAAGGTACAATATTGGGCAGTCCCTAATGGGGATTTTTGGATACAATCACCGCGCGCGTGTTGGTGACGTGAGAAGATTTCGTTTAACAAGAACACATCGTTGCCCATCGCCTAGATTGTGTAAAGGCCTCCTACATAATCCTGCTATTTAGGTAAGATATTTAAGGTGTTATTTAAGATAGACACTACACGGCGCCAGATAATAAAAAAAATGTAACATAATAGTCGCTTCATATAAAAGTGAGATAACCAAACCTCTTCAAAGCGTCCTCAGATAAATGGATAACCGCTAGTGGCTAATTTTACACCTTTCAAAACCAACAAATTAAATATCCAAAACAAAATGGGCTAATGGAAAGAATTTGGATTATATGCTACAAATATTTAAATATATTTCCTGTAAGAAAAACTGAAACTTAATTTGCACCCCCTGAACGTATTTAATAATCTCAATTTGGTGACCTTTGTTTAGGTCGTCAAATTGCAAAGACAGAGTTATCAAAAACAAAATAGACGTATCCTTTTTTTTCGCCGACTGAAGTTCTTTAATGGATAACGAGTGGAATATATTTTTGGTCAAATTGCAAGACAAAACAATCAAAGACTACTTAAAGATATCCTTTTTTTTCGCTGACTTATATGTTTTAATGGATGGGTGAAGAGTTCAACTTTGTTCCCAGGTGTCTAACTCGTTATTCCTGTAGTACCGGGACCAGAATAGGACTACGGTATCCCCTGCCTGTCGTAAGAGGCGACTAAAAGGGAGTTTCCGGGGTTGCGGGTGGCAACAGTGGGAGCCCGAACTGTCTAGTCAAGTGACCCATGGAACCTACCTTTTGAAGGTTTACTCCTCCTGCTCCCTTGAAAAAAAAAGGTGTCGAACTCGTGCTTCGCCACTGGATTGGAGCGGTATAATTGAATACGCACCAAGTCACTGCATGCATGCCTAAAAATAAACTTAACGTTAAAAGAGTTAGATAACAGCGTTTAATAAAATATGATATATTCGCGATAATGTCATGATAAGAAAGTATTTATGATTTTCTTTCATGAATATCTTTAATCTAAAAACAAGCGCAGACACGCTTAATTGAATAATTAATGCAAGTACAATGTAGATGTATAAAAAAATAAGTTTTTTTTAAGATTAATTAAGGTTGATGTTATTGCTGTAAATAAGTTATCCAAGTCGTAATTCTTAGATACGTATACGTTACGTTGGAAAACAGATACATAGGAAAAAAGATAAGGAAAAATTTTGAATTCGTCATGATGTTTTTTTTTTTCTATTATTACATGTTCTTCTTGTTATTAAACGAATGTTATTGCTTAGAATCCCTTATTTATCAGGAATAAGACGAAATTATACAAACAGAAATCTAAATTGATCGTACCTGAAATAAATGTAGCATAAATGTAGTAAATACCTACACCATATTTGCACGCTTTATGTATTATGGATTGTTAGCCAAATTTTAGTTGCGGTATTTTTTTACAAATGACAATTTATTTTTCACAAGTTACATAACTTTAGATGTAAGATAGGACACTAAGACCATAGCATTGGTTGCTCAAATTCTACAAATTCTATCAAAATTTTAATCTAATTATTCTAATTTAATAGTAGGTATATTCTGTATGTGGGGCTTTTAATCATTCTTTTATTCACCGATAAACCCACACTAAAATCCAAATAGAGCCTATTATTGTAAAAAATACATGTAAATGTAATTTTTTTATGATATTGAAGAGGTAATGGGCATGCAGTCTATCTGACGTAAGTGGTTACTGCCGCCCATGGACAACTATAAGTAACTTAACATACAACTGGGGATTACAAATGCGTTGCTACTCTCGACCGAGATAGTCACTTCATATAATTATATACCCGGTAACCATACCCTTCCAACGAAACGCAAGAACTGCTCCACGCTAGAAGTAGGTGACACCTATCCTGTTAACTAAACTGATTCTACCACCTGGTAGATTTTTACCCACCCAAATTAGAATCTATTGATTTAAAAATCATGAAACATCAACAACAAGCACTTACATATATAATAAGCAGTAACATAAAACATAAAATTACCCACTTCGCAAGTTTAAGTATACAATAAAATTTACCCACCGACTTATCAATATGTGTGGCCTGCTATACCTTCATTTTATATTCCTAAAGATCCATTTACGTGTTTAGTGCATATAAAAGTAATAAACAGTAACCTTTGCGTTTGAAGAGTTGTAAAAAACAGTTCATTTTGCAACGTGCAAGAAATTATTGCTACTACCCTAAGTATGTCGTATTGATTATCTGATAAATCTAATGTAAGCATAACAATCGAATTAAAGTCATTAGGCAACATTTTTTTGTGAAATTTACAGGAAACGGTTCCTCGTGGATCTAGATCAGAACTGTTCATGGTTGCACTAAAAAGACAACAATACGTCTTAATTTTATGTTAATTTGTGTCTAAACAGCAGTGTCAAAACGACCCGTGTGGCGGTGTGATCACCACCGGTGTGATACGCAGAAGGTTTAGGGTTTGACCCCCGGTCAAACATATCTAAATGATGAATTTAAATTTCTGTTTTGGGTGTTGAGTATATATCTTTGTATCTGCATGACATTCAGGAAACGGAAAAAACCATAATTTAGAGCTGTGAGTGCTGAAAGCTTATTTATAAGAATTGTGGTGTTCTAAAGCGAAACACGTAACTTAGTTCTTAGGGATTATATTGAAGGGCTATCACCCAGTGTCCCTGCTCCACCCTATGTAGTACTCCAATCTTATATGTAAAGGGTAGATTGATGATGAGAGATGGAGAGAGTGAGAAGCGGTCATGTCATCATTAAATGACGCCATAACTTTGGTAAGTCACAGGTTTAAATCGTTATCCTTTAGGAAGCCGCACAAGCTGGAGTTGACTACGAGACTTGCATTATTTTCCTTATTTGTAATAATTTATCAAAATAATAAAGATCTTATTTACATGTATAATTTATATATATGATGTAATTTATATAAACTCGTTGCCCAATCATTAAAAAATAATCTTTATATTCACGGAAGTGTGAATAGATGTCATTTTCAATAAATTTTATTTTATTTTTGTAACATGCATAATTCGAATACAGTTGAACTAAAAACTTGTATATGCATTTTTATCTGTACATATGTACCCAAATATATGAAAAAGGAGATTTTATTAACCAAGTATTGAAAGCAATAACGTGTTTTCACACAGACATCTGATATTCTTGACATTATATGTTTTATATTTTAGTAGGTAATGTAAACTATAAATACTTTATGTGCTTAATTGAAATTCTTATACCTCTTATTATATGTACATAAATATTAACTTTAATTATCACTATTCTACATTAACTTTAATTATTTCACTCGCACTTCTTTGTGCGCGCAGTTTGTAGAAAGGAATCTAAAATTCTCGCTTCACGTCTTAAGTAGATCAGCAGTAGTACCTATGCTTTAAAAAATATCTTCCAAAACCTTTTTTTCATTAATATTTAACAAAGTTCACAGTTAATTATGTATTATACTCCTTGTTCGTCATTTTGCAAAAGTCTGCAATATAGATTTGTTTGCAGTTGATCGTTACAAAAACTTGTCTGTGACCGTATAGCAATTGTAATTTCACTCGCGATTCCCATCGGGGCGACATTTGCATTTGCGTATGGTTTTATGGCTATTTATTGGTGGTATGCGATGCGGTGACAATGGGTAGCAACTATGGACATGTTATGTTAGGTGCGATCTGCGGCTTGCGACTGCGGCGCGCGTCTTCGATAGACGTCAACTAGCAGCTCTTCTATCAATACCTTAGTGAATTTGGAGTTTAAAATTTTTAATTTTTATAATTTTTAAAAGGAATTTTATAAATTATAACACTTGAATACAAATTGTATCGACTCGTGCGCATATTATGTTAGTCAGATGAGCTACCTGATGGAATGTAGTCATCGTCGCTCATGTACCTACATCGCCGGCTTTGGAGAAGAGCTCAATTTGCACCTTTTTTGAAGAAATAATCTCATGGTATAACATGGAGTTTTTCAAGAAAGGTTCTGGAAAGCGCTCCGGGAGTACCTCGAGAGGACGCGCGTTCCACATCTTGCACGTTCGTGGCAGGAAACAGCGTGCTCTGATAGTTCCTAGGACAATTTGATATAGCCGCAAGCCGCAGCCGGACCCGCATATCGCAAACTGCAGTCATTATATAAGTTTTATGGTCCTTTTGTTCAACTATCAGTCGCTGACATCTTAGTTAAGTATGTTAGTGTGTTCGTTCATTTATTTATCGTCGCTTGCGTTACCAAATTTGGCTTTAAATATTTTATCGGCACCTTTGTTTATTAAACTTTTAAATAAATTGCCGCTGGATATCGATACGTTAATTTATTTATAAGTTTCAATATAAAATGTCTTGATGATTTAAACAAATAAAATTTGAATTGCATGTCTTTTAACTGTTTTCTAAAAATATTTACATTTTTATGCTGCTATGTCTATTTATATATCTATGGTTTTTCTAAACTCATGCTTATTAAGCACGCATAGTTAAATTACTTGTAGATGGTAACTGATACGCAAAGTTAAGGAACGCCGGGTGCGGTCGAAGAATTCGTGGGTGACCGTTAGTGGCTAACTTATGCGTGCTTTCGTTATTCAGGTGACGTTTTTTTTTCCTTTTCTTTTTTTTATAAATTTGAAGTAGCAAAAGAGCAAGCAGCCCGCCTGATGGTAAGTGGTTACTGCCGCCCAAGGACATTTGCAAACAACTTCATATAGAACAGGGGTTCTATATTTATATGTTCTTTCATGTAAATAAGCACAATAGTGCATTGCCATGAATTTGACAAAGCACTGCCGTGCTTTTCGATTTAAGTCTGGATTAATTTGAAGTAGAAAAATAGCATGCGGTCCACCTGGTTGGAAGTAGTTACTGCCGCCTATACAATACGCCTAGAAATTTCATTTGTATCTGAAGTCGATCAGAGACGCGTTGCTAGTCCCGAGAATTGAGACGGTCGGCTCATACATGAGTGAGCCGGCAACCACACTTTCCCAACGAAACATCAGAACTGCTTTACGCTATAAATAATTTCTAATTCACTTTCAAACAACTGACAGTTATTTTAAACACTAGGTTATGTTTCCAAATATTATATTGTTAATATTCTTTACGATGTCTTACATTTTTTAAGTCTTCTGCGCTTCTTTTTTAAATTTCCATGATTGTCTCTTATAAAAGCTCGTCTACCGACAATAACATATAACAACGAAGTCGGTAAAAAGTAATTAGCGAAATCGGTCCAAACATTCATGTGCGCTGCCTTAAGAGAAATAACAAGGATTTATTTTTATACATATAGATAAAAGATACGTTTTTATTTTGCATACTCTACAAGCATACACAGTAAAGCGCAGGTGCTTACGGTACAGACAACAAAATAAAAAAAATATATAATACATTAATGTAAACATAATTTCTCAACGTTGCAACTTGATTAATTAGCGAAGTAACAATAAATGCGTTCAAATACTTTTAACATTTACTTTTTTCTATCACTCGTATTCCGCTCCATATTGTAATAATTATATATACAAATAAAAAATAATTAGAGTGTACGTCCGTAATTAATAAACGGCATATCCTAAACACATATTTATTTGCCGCATAGCGAAGACTTAATTATTAGAATTACTTATAATACTCGTGTTCGTCTTTGAATCATGACATAAATTCAAAACGTTTGTCTACCCGTACGTTAATAAGTACTGTACAGTAAGTTAATAAATACTGTATGAAAATATGTATTTAGATTGAATGTGTTAATATTTTGTTACTTTGTTAACTTGTTAAAAAGATGCGAAAAGAGTTCTTCTTCAAAGCCGGCGTTGCATTGGCGAGTTCTCTGGTGTTGCAAGTGTCCATAGGCGACGGTGACTACTTTCCATTTAGGTATCCCATATGCCTTATGGTAAGTTTTAAGTAAAAAAAAACTTTACTAAGATAATTGTTTGAAATATGATAATTTGTCCGTTTTTTCATTGGATTGTGTAAGAAAATTAACGCTACTGCCTATATTAATATCTTTGAGGTAATAACTACTTATGTTAAACTAATTTATTGAGCTTTTATTGTATTATCATTAAAAAAATGGTGACAGTAATATTACGTTAAAATATCATAATCTTAGATATTATTATACTTTAAAAAGGCAATTTAATTCAAATTGATTGATTATAAAGTATATCATTAACTCAAAAGTTTTAACGTCATATAAAACTGAATTTCCTTATAGAGCCGTAGTTATTTTTAACTTTCATTTACTTGCACATCTGTGTGTAAAGTCGCGGTACCTAGTTAGTGTAGATATTTTATTTATATTCATATTAGAATCGAACACTCGTCAGCAAAGTTGCATATGCAACTTCGCATGCGAACATGCTAAATGAGATGTCTAAACGTTCAAACGTTTTAATTGAACGCGATAGTTTAAGTGCTGTTAGTATTGATTAAAAGCATATTACTATCCCACTGCTGGGTATAGTTATTTTCCCAGAACAGAAAATTTTAGGTCAAAATATTATAAAAACTGAATATTCTTTCAATGCTTTTTTAAGTCATGTTTTTTGTATATTGACATATGATTAGTTATATGGTAAATATAAAGAATTTGGAGTCTGAGTCAAAAAATATATTATAAATACAGCTAAGTCACCATTTTCGGTTTTGCAACTTTTTATTGCTTTCTATTTTTTTTTAATAAAACCTCTCGGTCGTCTCAATGGGGATTTAGGAGATCCCCCTATATGCGCGTATATAATTGCGGGATCTTATAAACTTCAGACTCTTCGCATCGCAGGTAACCTCCATATTTCAAGTCGCAGACCATGCCGACAACATGTAGGGGTTCCTATCCATACCCAAGGGCTAGAAACGGAACGCCATTACTAAGACGAAGCTGTCCGTCTGTCTATCACCAAGCTGTATCTCATGAACCGTGATAGCTAGACAATTGATTTTTTCATAGATAATGTATTTCTGTAGCCGCTATAATAACAAATACTAAAAATAGAATAAAATGAATATTCGGGGGGGAGGGGGGTGTTTCTTATAGATAACGGTAAGGAACCCCTCTTGCGCGAGGTCGACTCGCACTTGGCCGGTTATCGGCCGTCGAGGTTGACGTCGAAATTGCCGACTATGCTACTAAAAGCCGAAAATATATAATGATAATACCTACCTCCACAATCCATTCAAAAATGGCTCCACCTTTAAATTCAGCTTTTATTTATATTTAAAAAAAGTACAAAGATATACCCACTTAGTTTTTATTCATAAAGATTTATTAATATACCAGCACTAAGATCTATGAACACATTAGGCGGTCATTATGAGTCTTTAATTCGAAACACGAAAGGTCACATGTCGGGGTGTTATTTAATATGTCCTAAATTAATCATTTGCAACATTACGGTTATGTACGTAATAAAATAGTGCAATTACTTCGACCAATAACTCGATCTTAATATAACTGTAGTAATTTTTCTTATTTTATGTTCTTACAAGTCTGCTTCTGACTTTGGTCATGTATTTTTTTTAAAATTGAAGCGTGTTTTATCTAAAGTTTATACCCTGCGTCGCATATGCAACATGCAGTTATATTTTTGTATTTATTTGGATGCATACCTAAGTTCCAAGTAATATTGAGGTGGGTTTAATATTTATTCACAGTCTGTCACGCCACCAAAACCTGGAGACGTAGGGCTCCTAGGAAGAACAGCAACTACACAATTAAAAAAAAGGAGTGCGCGGAGCGAAAGAACAGATAAGAAACAAACATCTCAAATCAAAATTTTACGCTACGCGCTTGCCAAATATTGGTATTACGCAATCATTCGTTCGTTTTAATGTAACCTAGATTATGTATCATTTTTTTAATAAATCCGCGTTATTAAAAATATAATACTTAACATTACATATACTCCGTGTCGAACCTAAAACCCTTAGACTTCCTTTATTGAAAATACAACAAAAATATATTTTAGACGCACGTACATACCTTCTAATTCTTCTTCTAAATTGATACATACGTAAGTAGATCTTGTAAGAAATTCCTTAAAAATGGGTTAATTAAATATAGAAGAGCCTATTTATTTCGAAAATACCTTCAGTCCTATTAAGGAGGTAATTTTTTGTCGATATCTCCTATTTCATTTACTTTCTACTTTTATTGAAATGGACCACTTTGCGTTTCTTTTTTTTTGTTTATATCATTAATACGATCTGTTTTACACTCTTATTTTATGTTATTTAATGATGTCGATTAAAAGGGCTGTTGATACGACAATTTTTTTTATTGACGACAATCACTTGATTCAAATATACTCAAAGAACGACCTAATAGCACAATTCATTATTCAAATGTCGCTCGTGATTGCACTCGAATCCATCTACGAAATTTCCTGACACGCAGGTCTGCGTTTTTACGCTTTCACCATGTACGCGTGATTTAGAACTATCTTTTGGCAAACTGTTTAAATATAGCAAAAAGTGTTTATGAACAGATAAGATGCAAGCGGTACTGATGCGGATTAGATCCGCGCGCGAAGATAGACCCACGTGACAAGAACAGTTTCCGTAGCGTCTTTGCAACTTGAATTCATGTAACACACAAGTTATTATGAAAGTGCAATGTATGCGGACTAAACCCACACGCGGGCACGTGCAAAGATGCGTGACAAGAAAATGTCCGGATGTCAATACGTCCTAGCAATTAGCTTCGCCATACAAGTTATCTCGCTGGTATTGCTGCTAAAACTTAACGCGGGTAACAACATTTCTTCAAAGTGTTACCTACCGCAAAAAGCACTTCTACTCTTCTAGAAATCTATGTTAGGCCAAAAAATCGAGACACTAAAAGTAAAAAAGACAGTAGTACCTACCTAGAAGCTCGTTAAGGATAATTAAAGGTCTCAATAAAATAAACGTTAAGTCAATAAACCATATAAAAGATTATTCTACACCCGTTAACTAATGACAATTTTACTGCGGGTTATAAATAGGCCACACTTATTATTGTCAGTTCAAATGACCGGTGTTTAACCATAAGAATTCTCCATTAATAATCTTCATACATAACTAAAATATGTAATATTTAAAAACATTTTTTTATGGAAACTACTTCACTTGGTCGTACTTACCTTAGTTGGTCACTGCCGCGCATATGTAGTTTGTAAGTAGCTTCAAGTAGAACAGGAGTTCTATCTGCAGTCGATCACAGATGCGTTGCCGCTCCTGCAGACTAAAATGGTGCCGTCATAATCACAAAGTGTCTTATTTTTACCCGACTGTGTCCGACGGAGGATAATGTTTTTCGAGCCGATTCGAGTCCATTTCTTGGGCACGCGTTACAACTCAAACGGCTAGACGGATTGTGACGTATGACATATCAATAGAATCATAGTTTTGCATAGTGACATAGGCTATATAGTTTTTAAAAATGGCGCCTGGAAATAAAGGGGTGTAAATGGTGTAAATGGGGGTGCATGAATTTACTATTACGACGATATGGTTATCTCTGCCAACTAATGAGTGTAATGATATATCACACGTCACAATCCGTAAGGCCATTTGGGCTGTAGCACGTGCCAAAGGAATGGACATACATACAAACATATATTATATTCATACATACATACATACAAACATACTTGACTAGTGACTAGTGACTTATACTGCGTTACATCTCATATTGCGTTGATGACACACTTCTAATGTCAGCAGTGGCTTAACATCAGCTCTCTGAAGTCCATAGCTGGATATAGGCGTTTCCTAAAATGGGAGCCGAATATTAACTTAACTAGTAAGTTCGATCGTTTCGTCTGTATTATAATAATGTATTAATTTCAATAAACTTTGTTGTTAAAAAGTTAAATTAAATTTTATTTTAACGTATTTTTTTTAATTAAGTAGTGGTTACTGCCGCCCATCGACATCACTATGCAACTTCCTATAGAAAGCCTCCGTTCTATCTGAAGTCGGTCACAGATGCGTTGCTACTTCTGAGGGCTAAGATGGTCGCCTCATATATAAGTAAGCTGGCAACTACATCCTTCCACCAAAACGAAAGAACAACTTCACGCTAGAAATAGGTGTGGCGGTGGTACCTCCCCGGTCGAACTACACTGGTTCTTCCACCTGGTAAATACTGGTGATATTTACAATTAACGATTCTAGGCCACATTATATGCATCTTTTAATTATATAGGTATAATTAATTAACAGATATTATAGTGAACTTCATAACCAGGTACAGTCAGCTTGCTACCTTATTCCGAAATAAAAAATAGCTATGCACTTAATTTTTCAAACAAACTCGAACCTGGTCCCTCCTAAAATAGACACTAGCCACAAGGTAGCAATTGTAAAAACCAATATTTATTACATCGGCTGTCTACCAATTAATGTCCCTTTAAAGCCGACGCGTGATGCATCATTTTTAATTAAAAATATTGAAAAAAGAAGAAAAAAGTAAAACTAAGCGCCTTAATGTCGTTAATTCAAAAATGGAGTTTAAATTCCGAATGTTGGATACATCTGCGCACGCGCTTGTCAATTTGACGCGTGAATACAAACTGTAGGCATTCAGCGAATGTCCGCCATTATTCTTTTATTATCTGTAGAGTTCTAACATTATGCCTTGTACGTTTGTTTTCCATATCTGATTTAAATTTATGTTTCATTGTAATGTAACACAAAGATAATTCTACTGGATTTTTTATAAGGTTCAAGTAGTAAACGAGCATGTACTCCACCTGATGGTAAGTGGTCACTACCGCCCTTTGAAATGAAATGTGTTTATTTGTATAATGTCTTTCTTTATAACTTACAAATTATCATTTACAATTTGTTTTTTCTTACACTACTACTGGATCGGGCATTGACATCGTTCGGACGGAATAAATATTAACTATGTATGTAAGAAGTCAAGCTTAAATTCATTGCTATACCCGAGAACAAAGATAGTCCTTCCACTGCACCGCAAGAACTACGCAACGGTACAGTTAGGTGTGGTGATGGTACCTCCGCGATCAAATACTCATTCTACCTTGAAAAATGTAACAATTATTCCCTATACGAGTATTATTATTTACTCGGTGGTAGAATTCTTTGTGGTTCGACTCCGGAAGCACCACCGCCACACCTATTTCCGCTTAATAACAGTATAAGGGTGTGGCAACTTATCAGAGTCGTTCCAACTGATTCCTCAGGAGTAGCAACGTATCTGTGGCCAAGCTCAAGTCCCTGATCGGATCGGGGGTTCATTACAGATGCCCATGGGCGGCAGTGACCACATACTATCACATGCTCGTTTGATACTTTAATCTGATAAAGAAAAAAGCACAAAAAATCAATAAAAGTAATCATAATATGTCAATCAGTAGATATAGGAATTTCGAGTAATTATGGTCAAATTATGAACACTAGGAAAACTAGTAATTAAATTTAAAATTAAGCCAGTGTTTACCTAAAGTTTTGTATAATGCATTTGTTTTCTAACGTGACTAAAATAATTATGCAAATGACGTCAATGTTGTTGTAGCAACAAATTGTTTATCACGCAACTGAAACATGGAAATTTATTTTAAAGGAAGAATTTTGTTTACATTGTTACGGTTTTATAACAAAATTGTATCATGAATTACGTACGTAAGGACAATAGCTGATATTAGATTTATTGGTGGTGGAGAACGCAGCCACGCATCTTCAAATATATTTTTAGACGGAGCAAAAACTTTAAAAAGCCGCTCCTGACAATTGAATTTCTATTTACCATAATTTCAGCCATCAGTACTTGGTGGTCATTAAAACATACTCGTGTCAAGAGTTCCACTTCCTACTGACTAAGCGTCCCAATGGTCAAATTTAAATCAATTATGAGTTGCGCATTCGTTAGCACGATTTGAATTTGCCACTTTCTGAGCTAACCGCCCGGGGTATAGGCCTCGGCTTGCTCCTCTCCTAGATCTGAGGCTTGTAGAACCCAGTGATATGACAGACAGCAGATATTGTAATCGTATTCTAAGCCCAGAACTACAAGGTCCGTCCGGTACGCGTCTGCCACGTAAAATGACTGTAAATTGAAACGGCTTCTTCAAGAGTTTCTTGTGTTAGTGCAAACATACTTAAATATTGCATAACGCTTTGGTATTAAAATATCCTACCAATATTTCTCGTGAAACAGGTTCCTCATTAACTTCGTAAATAATAATTTTGTCGAAACCTGTTCCTCTGTGTTGTCAGCCTTAAAAAGTTGTTTAAGCATAATGTACAAATTACTTCTTCTTGTGAATATTAAAGGAGTAACGAACACATGTGCTTTTTATACTATTCTTGGTTTTTCTCGCGGCGCTGCCCGGTTTTTTTTTGTATGGTGAAAAGCACCGTAATCCATGTCAATGAGCTTCCTCCTGAGGTATTCCCGCAGTGCTATAACATGAGGTTCTTCAAGAGGGTGTAAAAAGAGCTCTCTTGCGAAGCCAGCGATGTATTGGCGACTCC
Organism: Cecropterus toxeus; assembly: GCA_018249875.1. Classification (NCBI taxonomy): domain Eukaryota; kingdom Metazoa; phylum Arthropoda; class Insecta; order Lepidoptera; family Hesperiidae; genus Cecropterus; species Cecropterus toxeus. The sequence goes on along the minus strand of DWNE01002490.1, from coordinate 4,152 downwards.
TCTGATGTTGCAAATGTCCATAGGCGACGGTGACTACTTTCATCAAGTAGCCCGTCTGCCCGTCAGGTACGAATATAAAAATATGCATTAGTACAATAGTATATTAATATACATAGTACATTTTACGTGACTAACAAACATACATACATCTTAACAGGTTGTTAAGATGTACATATGTATATTTGTTTCTCTTGCGTTGCCTTTATTATATTTGTCTGATGTAAGATTTCGAAAATTTATGTAATAACTGGATGACACGGATTCACTATTTGGATTTTCAAATCGAATACAGTTCGATTCAGGACGAATAATTCGTAAGTTCGAATTATTTGAACTCTCCTAGTGGAAGTTCTACATAACGTAATGTGATAATACCAGGCTTGCTATGTTTGAGGACTTAAGGATAGTCACCATATGTAAGAATAAAGGTGGTGCCTCTTAAATAGAAAATAAAATAAGTAGTAAACAAGCATGTGGCAACTGCCGATAACATTAGAGATTTCCCTGGGACTTTTAATCAGATTGAAGTATCAAACGAGCATGCAGTCCACCTGATGGTAACAGGGGTTCTATCTGAAGTCGATAATAATTGCGACTTCCGAGGAATATAATAATCGCCTCATATAAGTGAGCCGGCAACCACACTCTTTCAGTCAAATGCAAGAACTGCTAGATATAGGTGTGGTGGTGGTACCTCCTCGGCGAACTGCACTGGTTCTACCACCTTACTACCGTCTGACCTAGTATTTATGCAGATGCGCTGTTATTCCTAATGACTAAGTTGGAACGTTGATAAGTATTACCATTCGACCCTGTATTTCCGGGATTAGAATAGGGCTACGGTATGCCCTGCCTGTCCTAAGAGGCGACTAAAAGGGGCTTCCGGGGTTGCGGGCGGCAAGAGCGGGAGCTCGAATCGTCCAGCCAAGTGACCCCGGGTAGGACGGCGATATGTGTGGTCGCATCTTAAAGACCAGACGGTGCGGTGGGCCCAGCTGCTCATCTGGGTGGAGCCCGATGGGGCAACGCGCTCAGAAGACTCCGGTTGCGTTGCTTTGGAGTTCCCGGAGTCCTATTCGTAGCGCCGAGGACGGCCACCGGGGGTTTATAGTGCGGTAAAAATCCCACATAACCTGACGTCACTCCCACGGCGTCGGGTACCTTTTGAAGGTTTCCCCCTCGATAACAAAAAAAAAAGTATTACCATTACCACCCTTTCAACCACACAGCACTGAACATAGCTATTATAAGGTAGATAGAGGTGTGGCGGTGCTTCGTCCGGTGAACCTTAAAGGGTTTAAACCCTTAATTATACATCACGTGAAATCTAAGCTTGATTGTCTTCAAAAGGTGATAAAGTCGCCGATAGTGATAGATATCGCTGACCGTTATTGAATGCCGTGTTCAAGCTGTCTTGTTACATTTTAATTTAATAATTATCCAAGAGGTAAACAGTAAAATAAATCCATATTGTGTCATTGTTCAACCTGACATATATTAGACCAAAGAGGCTGACAGTAGCAAGTTATTGAATAGGCACTAAGAAAATAACGCCCGTTTATTAAATGATTTTGATTCACCTGTAATATTGAGCATAAAGCCTAAAATTTTATTAGTAGGTTAAATATTACCTGGTGGTGAATTGCTCATTATCCCAGGGTTGGGTATGTATGGTCTAAGCCACTTGGTTTAGACCATACGTCTCTCCGCTGGCCAGGCGTGGGTTGGCAAACTTCGCACAATTTCGAGATATTTTTTTAATGAAATGTTGAGTACGTAGTTACTCAATATTATTTTCATAAAAAAGGCTAATGCTTTTGAACTTACTATAATATTACTTCTTTTTTGGAGTAAAATAGGCATAGGCACAAAGTTGCTTTGTATAAGCAGAAATTTATAAGCACATTTCTGATGTAAAAGCCACTAATTTGAAAATTTTATGATGAGCAAGCATTAATTCTGGTTGTATAATTCACACGAGTTGAATATAGTTACTGCAATGTAATAGAATAATGTTTATTAAGTCGCAACTTATTGCATAAAGCGATCCAAAGTTGGCGCGGTGCAGGAAATCGTCCGGTTTTGCAACAATTTACTGTTTATCGTACAGCCAGCAAATAAATTAAAAATATTGTTTTGCCCTTTTGTTTTATATCTGCCATTTAATGTTTGCAGAAAACAACATTTATGTAAAAAGTAATATTTTAATGCTTTTACAGTTTTATATTTTTTAAATAGTTTTATTCGTGAATTTATGTACATTTTAAATAATACTTAAATTCAGATAATATAATTTATACACTTAAACGAATGTAATATATATTACATTATCAATATAATAAAATATGAGGAATAAGTTTTAAGTATTTACGTAATAAAAAGCATGCTAGGTAGTATATAGCATGAAAATAATTTTAAATAATAAGAAATAATACATAAGAAAAAAATAATCGGATTAAATATATTATCGACAAATAGATAACTCCTTTGAGAAGTTAATTCATTACATTAATTAATTTCCGATAAGTAAATAATATATTTATTCATTATTAATGACTTAACTTTTCAAATTTTAACAAAAAAATATTCAGTATTTAGTTCATTTAATTATAATGATCTTCTATTATCTTTCTTATTTCTAAATTTTACGCTAAATTTAAATCTAAATTAAATTGAATGGTAAGTTAAATTTAAATCCAAATAAAATTAAATTTTAATTAAATTAAATCCTGTGAAAAAATATATTTCACAAAAATGTATGTCTCTTTTGCTATCCCTCCCGGTCATTAACATCGAAAGTTCTTTCGCGAGTTGGCGATGTTTAAGCGCTAATTCCATCAAAACTCGATAAGCTCAATAATTTCGGGGCTTCCGTGTGTAATGACCGATCTTTAACTTTGCCATTGACTTTGTATCGATGCAATCGTTAATAACACGTCGACAACACGCTAACCCGATGGCAACGAAATTCGCTTACTTAACCAAGGGCCACGAAATATTCACTTAGCGTTAAACGAAGGCCACAAAACCAAATCAAAGGGTCAAAACAAATGTGTCCAATATTATGAGGCCATGAAATCATCGTCATCGTCAACCCATTATTGTCCCACTGCTGGGCACGGGTCTTCTTTCAGAATGAGAGAGTTTTTAGGCCAAAGCCCACCGCGCTGGCCAAGTGCGAATTGATAGACTTCACACACCCTTGAGAACTCTTTTTTTAGAGAACTCTCAGGTGTGCAGGTTTCCTAACGATGTTCACCGAAAAGCAGTGATAATGAAATTTTAATAGGCACATCATTTTAGAAAAATCAGTGGTGCGTGCCTGGGATTCGAACCCCGGATCCTCGATTGAGAGGCCGAGTTTCAATCGTTAGGCTATCACTGCTATGCTGTGTTGGGTGTTATCATTATTAAAAAAAATAACAACTTCTCAGCTGGTATTGATTTTGGAGGGTTTACAAATTCAATTCTCAATTTAGTGCATTTTTAGATATTTAGCGAATCAAGACATCACACGCTGCATTTAGAATCAAAGTGGCATAATTCTATCTAGAAAAAATAGCTAATTTACAAGATGAAGACATGATCCCATGTCAATATGACTGTAGACGCATATGGGCTGCTATGTCTTATGGCAATTACTTTGCAGTGCCTTATTATCTTTTCCTCACTATAACTTTCAGTCAATTTACTTATAAGGTGGAGTATTGAACAAACATAGGTATTTAGGTGGTGGTTAATGCAGTGCCTGTACGAAGTTCTGGACAAACATGTAAATATCAACTATTAGATTAATTTTAAACAAAAGACAAAAAACAACGTATTTAAATAAAATATTGTCAGCTCCTAACTACAGCATTATGAATGATATATTATATTGATGTTACATTGATTATGTAACTAATATTGATCCAGCTAAGAGGACCAGCTAAGAGGAAAACCATAGTTCTAGATGATTACTACAAAACGATACCGTAGTATCAATTATGTTTACTCAATCTTGTTTATTGTCAATCTTGTCTATACTCTATACTAATATATAAAAATGAGATGGTGTGCCTTTGTGTCTGTTTGTTACTCAATCACGCAAGAACGACTGGTCCGATTTACATGAAATTTTGCACAGATGTAGCTTATTTACCTGGTCAACTT
>DWNE01002489.1:0-18728 GCA_018249875.1 Cecropterus toxeus | reverse complement strand
GGACGCCATCTTAGATATTACGCGGGAACATTCACATAGGGAAGTGTCATGTCGATAGTGATGTGACACTCATAACAGTTCTTCTCGTGTGTGGCATTGGCTTTTACAATGTTTTATATTATTGGAAAACTAGAACGGAAAATACAAACTCAGACATCACTCCAATAGATAACTATTTCATAAATAATATATAAATACTAGCTGTGCCACGCAGTTTCACCCGCGTTTATTAGAGAACAATCTTTAAAAACAAACAAACATAACGTGATGTTATATAGCTTAAAGCCTTCGACGTTATGATAACTATTGAACACAAAAAGATTTTTTCAATTCGAACCAGTAGTTTCTGAGATTAGGGCGTTCAACCAAACAAACTCTACTGCTTTATAATATTAGTATAGATTAGTTAGGAAATTATTTACTTTTTTATAAAGTAAAAATGAACAATAATATAATTTTCGTAATAGAGTCATCAGTGAAATAAAGGATATAAGTTTATCAATCATAATACATATTATAAGTATTTTGTAATCAAATTTAAAGGGCTCTTACTAATTGGTATTACTTTTTTACGTAGTGGCGTACGATCCAAGTTTATTTTAATAGATGAAACAGCAAGTATGGTTTTTACACAAACTAATTTTAAAAAATGAATACGCCAACACACGTCCTCATAAAATATCGAACTATCATTATAACATTTTTTTTATAAATATGAAGTAGCATACAAGTACGTTGCCCACCTCATGGTGAGTGGTTACTGCCGCCCATAGATTTGTAAGCAACTTCATATAGGGGTTCTACATGAAATCGACTGCGATGGTCGCCTCATATAAAAGTGAGCCAGCAACCACACCCTTCCACCGAAACGCAAGAACTGTTTCACACTAGAAATAGATGTAGGTGTAGATATTCACTAATTTCAGCATAATAGAATCGTTATAATTATTCTGTACAATTTTTAACAACTATTAACTAATCTCTATGAAACAAAGAAAATAGGTAATTTTAACTCAGCATATTATGTAAGTAGGTACATCATTTTGTTTTAATAAGGGGGTACTTGCCTTGCGGAGAAAGAGGGGGAAAGACACAACGCAAGGGCAGCATCGGTGAGTTCTATCTGAGATCCCGAGGTTTCCCTATGCACATTGAGGCCACCTAAGGTTGTCGTAGTGAGTAAAAATCTCACATAACTCTGCTTTTTCCTAATAAAGGGCTTATTTTGATGATTTCCCCCTGAAACAAAAAAGGTGCATAATTTTCATTCATATTGATTTTATTTTTATTGTATACAAACAACTTTTCTGTGAAGCAGATATGACCATTTGTTTTACCGTATTTAAACATGACTACTGATGTATGAACGTAATGTGCTAAATAATTTTTTTTTGTAAGTACGAAATGTATTAAATTTATTCGCTCAGGTTGGACGGTAAAGACAACGAATAATTGTCGGCATGCGAGACATTGGGTTAAGACCCTCGAAGGGAATGCACCTGAGACATTTTTACGAAGGATCCGAGAGCTTATATTGGTTTTTCATTTTAACTTTGTAAGTAACAACAAAGTTTAGTGCAATGACTTCGCTTCTGTAGGAAATTATTTACAGATATTCGAACGCAGTTGACAGTAATCACTAAAGATCAATGACCGACAACCTTTTACCTATTTCTATTACCTTAAAAATCCGAATACGCCAACTTCTATGTATAACTATAGATATAAAAATAGTTCCCTATTTCCCTTGGTCATACGAGTAGCATCGCGCGTGAACGGCTGGATCGATTTCACTAATTATTTTTTTGATGCGTTTGTTACTGTCAGGAGAAGGTTTCTATAAAAGAAAAATCAATCCGTATGACGTTTCACACAACTGTCAGTCTTGCCAATCCGGCTTCAAGTTTCATAGAAAGGACAAAGTCTTTCGAGTCTAGTTTTCTATATATAAAATGATATGTACTGAAACGAAAAACTAAACACTAACGGAAATGAAAACAGATATACCCATCACTATAAACATTGAATTCGATGCTTTTAAGCTAACAACATTGCCGGTTAATGTGAGAAACATGTTACGAACCGTGTGACGTAACACGTATTTACTAAATCAGGTCATTACCATTTTATTAGAATAAAACTATTTTGGTGGCCTTGATTCAACCTTCTGTGTGCGTAGTATTTGATAGTAACAAAACATGTAGAATAAGATCTATAACTTATACATTAAAGCAGGGGTATTATGGATATGAAGGGGTTATGGATATAAAATTTCGGATCTGGATACGGATACGGATATAGGCACATAATATACCGGTTTCGGATAGGGTTACGGTAATTTAATTATTTCCGATTATACGTCAGTTTCGGATAGTTTCGGTTACGGATATTATATTTTTAAGGAATTTTAAACGTAAAATACAAATAGTAAAAAAAAACGCTATTGGAAATCTGCTATTTGCTACATCGTTTATTTATATGGCTTCCTAATCAATTTTACGGATTACTTAATAAAATTTAAAAAACATGTTTTGAAACATATGTATGCAAAATTATCCAAACCTTTTATATCGGATATGTACGGTTTTGGTTTCGGTTACGTTTACGGAGCTCCATAACATCTCTGCATTAACTAGCACTCAGGGAATTTTTGGTACCATAGAATAATCTTGGTTGACCAAAAACTTATGACATCAAATTTATCTAGCAATGCTGGTTGATATAACTAGATGTAGAAAAACGACTCTTAAGTCGAATAAACCCAATGATACGCGCATGTCTGGTTATTTTATGGTATAAACAGCTTTAAGTTGTTGAGTTTGTATTACCTAAGCACTTAATACTAGGGTATGCAGGATATAAACATTCACACATTGACTAACGCTTAAGCTATTTTATCGCATTTTACGCATTCTGCAATAGTACCTACTTACATCTGTGTACATAACTATTTTCTACATCGTCTAACTAATAGCGAATTGCAAAATTTGCCAAATTAAACATATCACCGTAATTTTTCAATGTCGGATCATCATTAAATATTAAAATTTAATCGAGAATCACAGCGTCAAATTTATACCTTTTTGGTATTCATCATTATTGTTTTTATTATATATTATTGAGTAAATCTTACTCAATGAAAGATATTTTCACAGCCAAGTAGAGGCGCAGATTACATTCAATAAGTAGTTTGCACTCTCGTTATTTCGCCACACACTGCTCGTGAGGCTTTATATGGAGTATTTACAATATACCGAGACAATGACTTTTAAATTAAATACCCTTGGGATTGCATTATGCTGTTTACATAGTGCTGAGATAGTTTCGAAACCACCAACCGGCAATATTTCGAAAGAATTAACCAGTTTCGAACCCCGTACAAGGCCTTGTCCTTTTGACCAGCAAGAAGCGCTTTTAAATGTTTCAATGAAGCGTAGGTAACCTAAAGCGTATATAAAATGTTTAGTTACATTATAATTTAACCAAATTAATTCCAAAAACAATTAAATCACTACCAATCGAGTGTCAACTTATAACTTGTTTAACAAATACCTATATCATATTAATGTTTGTAATTAAATTCCTAGGAGGAACCTTAAAAGCCTTTAAGGTCTACACATTATTCACAAAGGTGTGTCAACATCTTCAATAGGCATTCGGCTAGCGCGGTGTACTGTGGCCTCAACCCTTGTCATTTTGAGAGGATTCCCAGAAAGGTGGGCTTATATGTGTATAAATATTTACACGCCCTAATCTTTTACAGGCTAAGAAACAGATCACTGCTTGTATAAAATCACTCTCCATATTAAAAAAATAATAATAAATAATAAATGCCTTAACAGCGACGTGAAAAAACAAAATCGATGCAGCGTTTTGGAAAAGTACCCTGTGAAGACAAACATAATGTATAAAACAGATCTATATATTGCAGTATTGTTTGTCATAGGCAAACAGTCCAATTTTATTTGTATAGAATATAATAGAATGAGGACAATATTCGCAAACTACCTCGTAATCAAGCAGATAGGTTACATTGTGTAAACTTTCTAACAATCTGGAGTTTACTGTATGTGATTTTGCTGAACAAAAGCTCAAGTTGGGTTACTGGCGATGTGTATACATACAAAAACAATGTTCACGATTAATGGTAAACCTAACGAGATACTCGACCCCAAATATCCACTCGCTATGCCCTCATTACCGTCCTACAGCGGCCGAGCAATTTGCAAGTTCCTATGCAAAGTCAATTATTTGTTTTGTCTTGAACATACAATGTCATGTTACTTTTACATAAACCTGCAAAAATTTGTATTCATTTAATTTTATTTTACAATAAGTCCAACACTAAAAGATTTTATTTCGTATCAAACTTTACGACAGCAAAACTGAATGCCATAATTCAATTTCATTTTATTGAAGCTTTAAAAATGTTTTCCGCATTTATTCTCACACTGAAGACATAAAACTAAAAGTAGAAGACCAGAACAATGCTTACTGTCCGTTAACTATCGTATGACACGAAAACTTCTGGATTCAGTTAAATATTGTTTTAAGAAAAACATATGTCTTAACGTGGAGTAGGTACATTTTATTTATATTTCGCCATAACTATCCACTAATATGAAGTAGATAAGCAACTCCATATTGCTACATACTATGAGACTTACATGCTTGAATGTTCCTAAATACTTACTTAATTGAGTGTTAATTATTTAAGATAAGCAATTGTATGACAAATTTGACTTTCTGGGTGCCTAGAACTGGTTAGGTATATGATTTGAATGAATCTTATGTTATGACGAAGGAGAATGTTTGTGAGATGCATTATGTGTGAGATATATACATGTATCTTTGTTACACTTTCGCGCATAAACTACTGATCGGATTTGGATAAAATTTGGCACACAGATAGTTTATGATCTGGATTAACAAACGCAGGAATAAAATAATGTTATTAAATTATACAAATGTCATCTCATGCACTTTCCTACCAGTATAAGTTTAATGATAAAATATTAGATTATGACTAAGCTAGTGACAAAGTAATAAGATAAGCTAAGCATAGTCGCCAAGGTGCTAAATCAGGTAGGTACTGTATGTATACTACAAATACAAAAAAAAAAAACATAATACACGACACGACACAAGAGTCACGATCAAACTTTTAATTAAAAATTTGTTTGAGAAATGTACATGAAAAAACATCGAATGGACTAACTAAAGTACATAGCTGTTGTAAAAACCGTTTGTTAATTGTATTGAATTAGTTTTATTTGAGACTGGTAAAGCTTGACAAATCAAATGTCGTAAACATTTACAATCCGGAACTTGCTATATCTATCATGAAATATCTAGTCCAGGAATACACGTACATATATTGCTTCGTCGTCATCTCCAACCAATTGCTGTGCCATTGCTGGAAGCGGATCTAAATATAGAATGAGAAGAATTTAGGCCATAGTCTACCGCACTAGCCGTATTGGTAGAATTTACACCTTCAGGAAGTTTTTTATTTCTCTCAAGTGTATAAGTTTCCTAGGGATGTTTTCCTTCAGTTCAGAAACGAATTACATTAACTATAAGTATAACAAGATTAACAAATGATCATAAATTTAAAATCCGCACATAAATTTGACAAATAAAAGGTTCGTGCCTTGGATATAAAACCTGGATCACCTGATTGAGAGGGCGAGTTTCAATACACGCACGCTTTCGACACTCATAGCCTCACACTAGGATTATCTCCTGTGTCGTGGGTACCATGGACACACAAAGACGAACACACAAACACCCAGACCAGCACAGAAATCTAAACTCATCATTTATATTTCTGTCTGGCCGGGAATCGAACCCGAGACCCACTGCGCATCAGAGCGGTATGGTGATCGCTCCGCCACGCAGGTCGTCAAATCGTCAATCACCACATTTACTATTCGTCACGTAAAATTGCTTTTTTAATTGGTAATTTAATCAAGGAAGTCGGTTAATAAATTGTTATCTTAAATCGGTTAATAAAATCCAATTCGTAATATTTCAACGTAAAGTTTATTTGCACAATGTCAACACAATAGATCGTTCCTTTTACTTTTTGTATCTGCCGATAACAATTGTTTGAAATATTACCAAACTTTCATATGCAACTGGATTTGTAGTTTAGCGGACGATATAATTATGTACCTGACTAACTTTGTGCTTTGTTACTGTAATTCAATTAAATAAAATAAAGCACACCAAAAATAATTAATTTCAGAAGCTCCATTAGTAGCAAAAGCGACAGAGGTACGCTTAATAGGACTAGAGTGTACAGAGATAATTAGGCGAGGCAATATAATAACGTAATTAAAACTTATTTAATACTTACAGCCGCTTAGAATAAAGGGCCAACGCTAAAATAGCTTCTAGGCGACAAACGTAATGTAATCCGTATTAATATCACCCTATTTCACCTGCACCATTTCATCAAATGCTGAAATAGATGCATGACGACATAAAACAGAAATTATTTCATATACGTATTTGAGTGATTCGACAGTTTTTATTAAACTTCAAATATAATAAACACTACGAAGTTTCAGGTCACAATAGCGTATCTTGCCAAACAAGCTTCATGTTTAGTCAAATTTAAGGCAAGATACTGGAGCTATTTTTTATTGCAATGTAAAAAAAAAACAAATTAGTAAAAAAAGGAAAAAAAAGACAATTATACAAGCAAAAAAAGACAAAATCGCTGCATTTCTTGCCGGATCTTCTCAGTTGTGGTCATGTTTTTGAAGTTGTTTTTGAAAGTTTGAAATTTGTTTTTGAAAGTGCCCCCGTAGGCCTATGGAAATAAAGACATTTCATTTCATTTCAATAATCAGATAAGTATATGGTAAATTATACATTGATAGGCAAATTACACATTTAAAGTTATTAACATACTACCTTAACCTTTAAAATAAACAAGTTTTATAAAGACTTTGCACCTTTGAAAAAAATCATCCTACGAATCCTATTAATTCGTAATAATAGCATAGCATTAACATTTATGATCCGATGTGTTCAAAATGGCACAGTCATGGTTATGTCAAATACGGGTCAATACCATCTGTCGCCACTTTTTAGGGTTCCGTACCCAAAGAGTAAAAACGGAACCCTGTTACTACGACTCCGCTGTCCGTCTGTACGTCGGTCTATCTTACACCAGGCTGTATCTCATGAACCGTAATAGACAACTGAAATTTTCATAGATGATGTCATTCTGTTGTCGCGATAACAAAGAATACTAGAAACAGAAAAAAGTTTAAGGGGAGCTCCCACACAATAAACGTGATTAAATTGCTCAATATTAATAACGGCAACAGGTAGACGCTAAAAATATTCTCAGAATATTTAATTATATGTTCACTTTAAAAATAAATAGTTCAATTGAAGTATAATAAATATTTAAGGGAGGCTTTCCATACAACAAACGTGATATTTTTCCGTTCTTTATAGATAATGGTACGGAACGCGTGAGTCCGACTCGCAACTGACCAATTTTATAATTAGCAATGTCTTACTAAAAGTAAAATAGAAGTGTTATGTCAGTAACGTCAAACGTGGTATGACAGACGTTGTATAAGTAGTTTATAAAGGTCTACAAACCAGCCATCTAAGCCAGTCTACGCTGTAGGGTTATAGGAGTTAATTACATCACAATAATACAAATAGTATAAAATAAAGAAATTTACTATTTTGTCTATTACGATCTGCGATTACATCTGCGGCTGTACAACTTTTCATAAGTAATAACGCAGTGTTGTTTGTTTTTCATCAATCGTAGAAATACAGTTGATTCTAAGATTTCTAAGTAAATTATGAAGGTTGCACGCTAGCGATGCAAAGGAAACTTAAATAACAAATACATAAATTTCATTTATCTATGATACATTGTTTTATTTGTCAATTGGAACTAAAGTGCTTACGAGAGTAATAGATTAATGGATTGTAACCATTTATTTGTGACCACCGTACTTTCAGGTGTTTACGGCGACATGTGACCACCCATGCCGCCGTCCTTCCAGGGTCGATTGACTGGAAGGAACTCTCATTCTTGCCGCCCGGAACCTTGAAAGTCCCCTCTTAGTCGCCTCTTACAAGCAGAAGATTGGTCACGGAACTTCAGAGACAATATTATACATTTTTCTTTACATAACTAACCTCTTATAGAACGTAGGGCAAGGTACGTCGTCTAATTATTACAGTAACGCTGCATCTTTTGAATGTTGTGTATATTTTAAAAATATATATAAAAATATAAAAATCTGCTTTTTCCTTACTCAAAAGCGCAGACTCTAATTAATTTCCTTAGGGTAGCATATTACATAATCCTTCCGTAGTTATGTCTATATCAACGAATTTATGTCCATATTTCATTGTTCTATTATCATAATTTGTAGTCAAATCACAGAGTGTTGCAACCATATCTCTGCTTACAATTTTTTAAAGTAAAAAGTTGGCTTATCATTAATTAAGTAGTGCGATTCTTGAGTAACTAATTTAAATTTGTACCTACTGCCTTAAATATTATCAGCAATGTCGTTATTTTTTGTTAATATATTCGCTTCAACATCTTGCGTATAATATCATTGCATTGCTTTAAGCAAGATAGCCCTCACGGATAAATATTAGATAATTTTATTGCAATGAACCCAAATTAATTCAAGTTTAGTAAGCCTGGTCAAGTTTTAAGTTTGGAAATTGTTTCGCGTGTTTGACTAAACGTATATGATCTAAGTATTACTTAATACTTACTGATGTAGCACAAAAAGCACTGAAAAAATTTAACAATTTCATTATTTTAAATTACTACTTGCGCCCTGCGGTTTCACCAACGTAAGTTAAAAAGTATCATATTTTATATATATACCTACGAATTATATATTTTACGTTAATCCTTTAAATTAAATTCATTAGTTTCGGTTTGACGATATCTGAAACACACAGACAAACAGACAGAAAACAAACCTTACTATTTCAGAAATGCCTAGGTATGTTACTTATTTTCCAAAACTATATTTTTTTATAAATGAAAACAATACTTATATAAACATTTAAACATACAAGTCTAAAATATGGTTTTATTGCAACATGGTCATGGTTAGATCTATCAGTTGCAATATTTCGGACTTATCAAGGTTTCGCGAGAACGGAGGTCATGGTAACAAATCACATTAAAATGCATAGTTGTTAGTGTTGTTATACGTCTATTATCTAACATTTTGTTGGACTCGTGATACTAAGTTGATAGATGGAACAAATTGCGTTTCCGTTTTATTTATTATTTATTTAGTAACTAATTAGAAAAATTGTGTGCCTAATGTGCCTAAAATTAGATATTATAGAAAATATCTTATTTTAGGTACATCATAAGATAAAAAAACTAATTCGCAGCTCAATTTTAGTGTAGAATAGAATGAAATTAGGTATCCACATTTGCATGTACGTGCCTGAGATTAGAAATGTTTAGGACAGTGTTGTATTTCTTAACTTTGTTTCTTCGTGATTAAGCTTATTTAACACATGTATATTTGCATTCTTAAAAAGCGATGGTTCTTGGCAAAATGGACGCAAATTCAAAGCCGGCGATGCATTATCACAGAGCGTCGCATTAAGGAGGCCATACGCGTTAATATTTGCAGAATGGTTTTAGCCTTTCATGCATAACTGAGGGGCAAACCCTAGCGTCTATGTGATAAAACAAGCAGAAACACAAACTAGGATGTGCTTGTCGGTTATGCGTGCACGGCTAAAACCATCATGCATACCATAATGTGTATGGCCTCCACGGATCGGATACTTGCGAGCCACACGCGCAGAAGCGAAGACGCAGGTCTGAGACACTGCTAAAAATACAGAACTCATATTACACATTGCAGTTAAAGTACTAATTTGATATCCGTGTAGTAAAGTAAAAGATAAATGCTTAAAAACCTGGCGGAAAAATGCGATAGTCGCACTTCTCAGCCCGGCGCCGTATAAAAAGCGCGCGGGATGCTCTCCTGCGGGTAGAGATGTTGGAAGCATGTTGCTGTTTTACCCAGGATTTATTCATACAAACTATTTTTTTTGTATTCAACAGTAGGAAACGCGTTCTGTCACAGAATCTGTTCTCGACTCCATAGTCGACGGTATTAACTAGATGATTTGTAGAGCTTCTTATTTATACTTTTTCATAAATAAACTTATCATTATTATTACTTATTATTACAAAATCTATCTGCCTAAAACTTCTTCCTATCTAAAATGACAATACATATAAATATTCTTCTTACAATTCTGATGTACAAAACCCACACGGTTCTATCATATATGTTACCATAAACGCCTAGAGCAAAATGCCTACGCTTACAACATTTGTAAGGAGGCCGGTACATGATGCGATTGACTGATTAGACCCAACCCGTGTCGAGTAGCCATCTGTATTCTTGTAATATAAATGTCGAGTAAAATACCGGATGACAAAGACAACCTTGGAATATCTTAGCTCCTTGTCTAACCGATACGATAAATCTATACTCAACATACGATGTTGCTTATAATTCTACCTATACCATCTGAACTCGTAGCGATCTCTACATTTGTGTCATTTTACAAAAAAATGAAATAAGTATATCCACTTTTGTGTACAAAAGAACTCGACGCAACAAAACCTCTTACTTTTTCATTTGTTTCTTGAAAATACGATGAGGACTTTCTAAATCTTAATTGTTAACATAAGGAATGAAGTGTTCTAAAATAAATAGTTGCTATTTTTAAACAAATTAGTAGAACTACTGAATCTAAAAACTAAATTTAGTTTACAATCATACCTATATCTACTTTTACGCGATCTCTGTAAAAAAATATCATTGTTCGAATAATATACATTACTACAACTGGCTTAATCATTGATCCGCGTTTTAACCTTCTCTTTAAAAGCTAATCCAGTGAGTGAGCCCACCATAATCCATGCCCGAGATAATCCTACTAAATAGACAGACGAACGCTCTCTAACGGCTACCTGCTATTATCTTAACGAAAACCCATCTTTTATTAACTTCTTACCTATATAAATACACTAAATATAAAGTATACTTAGGCTTATAATGTACATATAAGTTAATAATATTGTATTACCTTGTTTCAGGGATGAAAAACAAAATAAAACATAATGAAAGGAAAATTATTTCCTTTATTTTTTTTCGTTGTCTCGGTCACAGCTTATAGAGCTTCAAATTTATTTGATTTTTGGACAGACCTTTTCCGTCCCCTGCCACGGAATCCAGAAGAAGGATTCTTAAAAGATTACACACCTCAAAATCATGAAGAGTTTGATTTTATTGTAGTTGGGGCCGGTTCTGCTGGAAGCGTAGTTGCGAATAGATTATCAGAAATACCTCAATGGAAGGTGTTACTTATAGAAGCTGGAGGAAATGAAAATTTTTTTTCAGACATTCCAATATTCGCCCCTTTCCTATCGCTGACTCCAATGAATTGGGGTTACCAATCGGAGCCAGAAACAAAGGCGTGTAAGGGCTTAAGAGGGAACGTTTGTTTTTTGCCACGAGGCAAAGTTCTTGGTGGTAGTAGTGTTTTGAATTTCTTAATCTATCAAAGAGGTCATCCAGATGATTACAATGATTGGGTCCGAATGGGCAACGATGGCTGGAGTTATAAGGAAGTGCTCCCATATTTCAAAAAATCGGAAAATATTATGATCGAGGAATTGAAAAATTCTACTTTTCACGGCAAAGGAGGTTATTTAGATATAGATTATTCGCCATATAAGTCACCTCTTGAAAGTGCATTTAAACAAGCGAGTGTAGAGCTTGGTTATAAATGGAACGATCCTAATGGAGAGTCGATAATCGGTTTTTCCAAACCTCAAGCGACGATGAGAAAAGGTAGAAGATGTAGTACTTCTAAAGCTTTTCTAGAATCAGTAAGATTTAGAAAAAACCTAAAAGTTTCAAAGTATTCGACTGTAACGAAAATTTTAATAGATCCGAATACTAAAACCGCATATGGCGTAGAGTTCAGAAAAAGAAACCAAAGGTAAGATATAGATTATTTTACTTCTACATCTTAATCAAAATGTAAATGTCAAAGCGCTACGGCCTTAGGACATCTGACATAATATATTTAACGCACTCAGATATAGAGACACTAATAAAAATAGTACAAAACCGTTACCCATCCGTGGAACGGACGCATTAACCATTACCATTTACCCAGGTGCTAAGCATAAAACTACGCATGCACGGAATTAAACTATTCAGCATTCACATACCTACCTGAACCTTACACTGGTCATGAAGTAAAGAATGTAATATCAAGCATATAGTGAATTAAAGTGTTCTTAACATAAAGTAAATGGGTTATATTTAAAATCTTTATTTTATTGATTATGTTATGACCCGATGGCTTCAGAAGGAGGGTGATGTTTGTCAAGCTTATGTATGTATGTATTTTTGTATATACCTATGTATATCAATTTCTTTGGCAGGTGCTACAGCCCAACGGCTTCACGCATTGTAATATATGACATATCATTAGAATCGTCTCAGTTTCTAGAGTGAATTAGGCTATATAATAAGAAGCTATTTTAATGAAAACATATAAAGCGTTGAATTAAATGTGTAATTATGAACAAATCGATTGAACCATTCGGGATTTTTGTTTTAATATTTTTAACATGTTATTTACTTTTAGACTTCAGGTTTTCGCTCGTAACGAGGTGGTTATGTCAGCTGGAACAATAGGCTCCGCTCAGTTGCTGATGCTTTCCGGAGTGGGCCCCCAGTACCATCTTAGAGAAATGGGCATTAACCCTCTAGTCAACCTCCCCGTAGGTTACAATCTTCAGGATCACGTTACGTTTTCTGGCAACGCATTCATTGTTAACAACTCAAATGTATGTGTCAACGATGTAAGTATTCACAATGTTTCTTACACATCCATATCTATAGCCTATTGATATTAATTTAATTGACTTGTTCTTCTATTCTACTAAATTTAAATAGTTCGTTTTTATTGTAGATGGTACTAATCTTTTTCTTTCGCATGTTATACATAAGTGAAGAAAAAGTTATTCGCTTAATAACTATATGATATTAAAAATTTCGAAGACTGCGTCTGCATAATTTATTAAGTGTATCCGGATATTTTTTATATTTTAGATTAAAGCTGCATCGCCAATTTCGGGGTTGGCATATTTAGCCGGAACTGGTCCTTTGACCTTACCTGGTGGAGCAGCAGGGTTGGCCTTTACGCGAACTCAATATTCTGGAGATTTGGCTGAGGGAAGGCCTGATATAGAACTAGTGATGGGCGCTGGCTCGTTAGCTGGAGATTTCTTGGGGATACTGCGGTCGTTACTTGGTAAAATTCTCTTTAGATTTTCCTTCTATAATTAATTTAATCAGTCTAGTCAGAAAAAAAATCGTTGTCAAATTGACTCTCCAATAATTTCTATTAGGATTAACAATATGTAGAAACCACACGTATTTTACATTGATGCAGTGGCGCAGCGTGAGCTTACGCCGCCCGGGGCGGAAGTTGCACTCGCCACACATTATACAATTTTTGACGACCAAAAAAAAACGACAATATCTAACTTGACGACCAAAAAAAACGAATTGCAAAAAGAAAAAAGAAAAACGACAATATCTAACTTGATGACAAAACAAGCTTGCCAAATCTGTTTTTGCCGCCCCCAGGATCTGTTTTCGCCGCCTCTCTAAATGTGCCGCCCGGAGTCGGACAGCCCCTCCGCTCCCCCCTCGCTACGCTGCATTGATGTAAAGTTCTAATCTAATCCTTAGCATTCGGTGATTTACATGCCGTAAAAGATGTGTCCACTATAAAAGCAATAGGTACCATACTAGTCTCGTTCATTACAAAAAAAAATAATTCCATCTACTCATAAAATAAATACAAAATTTGACACATCCCTAATAAAATATTCGCTCCAGTGAAATATTCAAGAGCTTTCAAAAGTTATTGAAGTCGAAAATCGAACGTTTTCCAGGTGTGACAGATAAGTGGTATTGGCAGGTGTATAGTTCGCTCGCGCCAGAAGAACGACAGCGGAGCTTCGCAATGAATCCGGTGCTTATAAGACCGAAAAGTATTGGTAGATTGATGCTAAAGAGTGCTCACTTTGACGATCAACCTAGAATTCAACCTAACTACTTTGATCATCCAGACGATTTACAAGCATTAAAGGAAGGAGTTCGATTGGTATGTCTGTTACTAATTGTTAAACCTACTTCAGTTTTCAATTATGATTTGAATTTGTGTTACTCTTCTATTTCATACTACGTCATATTTTTTTCTATTTCTTTACTTCTCTTTCTGTCCAAGTCACATTTGAATGACCGTTTTTCCTTCGATGAGACATTTGAACACACATAATTATAGTGGAGTGCCTGGAGCATTGAAAACCGTATTATATCACTTTTGTGGGTCCTTTTAACGCTTTGAATGTTACAAAAATATATCAATGACATTTATATTTCAAAGTATATATTGAGATATTGCTTAAAACGTATGACGTAAATGTACACAGGTTCAAATAAAATTTACAAAAAGAGATAATTGGCTTATTTTAGAGAAACGTTTCGGTCTACTTCTCATTCGGAGGCCAAGCTCATATTCAGAATTGGATACAAGCTGCTAGAAAGCTAATAATACGTAATTAAATAAAATATTAAATACCTATGCATAATGTAAAAGTACAACTATAATTTGCATTTTTATAACTGTTTATTGGGTCTCAATACTATAGTCAATCTCAATACAATACTTACCTGTAAAACAACAATAATTGTAAGTCAAATATATGGCGTCCATATATCCATTGGTGTATATATCCATTGGTGACTTTTATTTTTTTATATACAGATCCAAAAAGTAATCGGTACCAAGGCATTCCAGCGATTTGGAACGAGATTGCATAACACTCCATTCCCAGGTTGCGAACATTTAATATTCGATTCCGAAGAGTACTGGGAGTGTGCTATTATGCAAACGTCAATCACTATAGACCACCAGGTAAAAACTTGTATACCTACTGAATTCTGAATAATCATGATTAAACTATTACTGTCCTACGGATGGGAAGAGGTGCTATAATTTTCGCCATCGTTTAAGTAAGAAATTTTTTCATAACGAACACGCTTTAAAAATTTACTCGTCTATACGCAAATTATTATTTGCCAGGTGGCCAGTTTCAAATTTAAACCTATATCAATTAAAACTGAAAGCACTGTATTTTTTTTTAATTTACGATCGAAACCCTCGTTGTGCGAATCCAAATCGCAATTGGCATATTTTTAAGCGACTTCCCAAAGAAAAGAGGTTATCTATTCGTCACGTATAATATATCTATTTTTTAAGAACTTAGACGTGTAGGACTTTACACTATACTTTTTTTCTACGTAACGAAATGACTACAAAATCTCAGAGGTAGGTTCAACTGTGATTGTTCAAACTATTAAACTTTTACTGGTTTATTAATATTTTAATATGGTCGGCTTATCTGCTGCGTAATTTATTTATAGGTGGGAACATGCAAGATGGGACCAAAAGGCGACCCCACAGCGGTAGTGTCTCCTAGACTCCAGGTACACGGCGTGCAGAAGTTAAGAGTAGTCGACGCGTCCATCATGCCGAGGATCCCTGCTGCCCACACGCATGCTCCCGCTGTTATGATAGCAGAGAAAGGTGCAGACATCATAAAAGAAGACTGGATTTACAATACAAAAACCAATTCATTGTAAATAAAAAAAATTGGAAACTTAGAATTTAATAATATGAATTAGTGATATTGCCATACTAGTTAAAACCTAGATCTTAAAAAGAATCGGTTAAAATGAACAGTTTTAGTGCTTGTTAAAAAGATATGGATATAACTACAGGACGATCGTAACAATTACAAAAGTTTTTAGGTAATACATTTTTAAAAGTTTTCCATTCGATACAGCCCTAATAAAAAATATGTGCAATAGTAGTACGATAATTAATTAAACTATAAAATAGTAATATTATTTTTAACAGAGCAACTAGTCATTGATATGTGCTCTAATTAAATATAATTATGAAATTAATTATTGTTTTATTTACTCAATATGACCGAAAAGTAAGTTATTTTATTGTTAAACATTTAAACTTTACGTTCTGGGTAGGTACTAGGTATATAGGTTACAGCGAACTTTTGAAATTGACAATCTCCTTCACATCAGTGGCGCCATCTGCTTGACGTAATTTCAATTCAAATAGTGCCATCTCACGTCTTAGAATTGACTTAATTGCTTGCGTATCACCAATGTGTGACTCATACAAACACCTTTCCACCTTTGCAAGATAAATAAATATTATTAAAAATATGAAAAAAAGTTCATAAACATAAAATAAATACATTATGTATATTTCAGGCACTTAAATTTATTTAACTCCTCCATTCTCAGCCTTGAGAGAAGACTAGAGGTAGAATAATGGCTTGACAAAAAAAAACCGCATACACTACACAGTGCAAACTTAGCAACTGCATATTATGATATAAAAAAACTGTGTATAAAACTGTCTATGGTTAAAAATGTCTGATTAATAAACAGTGTGGGGTATGAAAATCAATAAAGGATCTATGAATTTAACACTTTTTATTAGGTACTATGAACTACTTAAACTATTAAAACATTAATTCGGAGACATGCCAGTTTTCGTTTTCCTATTCAATTTTCTATAAAGGAAGGACAATCGCTTTTCAAATTCCTTCCACTTTGTTGGTCTGATTTTTGGCGATGCAGTTTTGGCAAACATTTTCTTCTTTCTTAATAGAATCTGGAAAGAAATATGTTACTAAGAAACATCCTTATTACTAATATTGCTGCTGAGTGCACCAACTAATTGTGTACTTAAAGTATTATACAGAAGTGTTCCTTTTATTCTTTAGTATAACAACACATCAAAGTAAATGACATTATGCACATTTCTACACTTAACACCCAAAACCTAATATTGTAGGTGATAAAGACAAAATATAACACAATAACACTTAAATCTTCTAAATTTAGAAACAGTATTAAATACAGCTAAATTGTTTGCATGTCAAACTGGTTATAGTATCATTTAACAACATAATTTAAAAATAAAGCATTATTTTATTGTATAAAATTCTGTTCATATTATAAAATCAAGAAGGTACATGCTTCCTTCATGTCCAGAGGGGGCGTAAGCGGCTGCAACACAGTTTTTATAACTATTGCAGTTTTTTATGAATGTACAGTTTGTGAAATTCTTTATTTGTTCAAAGAATCTTTGAATCTGAGCTTACACAGAGGTTGTTAAAGTAGTGTCATATAAGTGATAATACACTAAAACTTTGAGTGCCACTAGCAATTATACTCCTAAGATTCTTCTAGAAATGGAAATTTAGGATGTTGTTTATATGGAACTTACATGATATTCATGTCCGCTAACCCCTCTAATCCAAGATGGTACTGTATACAACGTCTTCACAGGGTGTATGGTTCCAGGACCCAAAATATCTATGTAGTCATTCTGCCCAAACAAAGCCTTACGCTCTGTCCAAACATTTGCAGGTCTGAAAATTTAATTCAAATAATAAAATAATGTGAGTAAAAAACAAATATATTTTAATCATTTATATTTTATTATTAAAATTAATTAAAATCATTTAACTCAGTCATAGTCCATTTTGTTTGCTTTTTAGACTTATTTATTATTATAATTTACTATAATAAAAAAATATATAACAGCCTTTTTGTTTATAAGAATTTGACACTTGCATCATTGTGACTTTAAAGGCTCAATATATGTAAAATCTAATACAAATAGAATAGTAAGGTCCTTCAATTTTTTTACTTTAGTTTGATCAAGATGCAACTTAGATGATAAATTAAGTTAATGCTACAATTGTATGCTACCTATTCCGAGTGGATTGAATATTCATACTAATGGCATAGTGGGTTCTAATTAAACTCATATTTTTTAACTGTGAAAATATTTTAAACTCACCTGTATTCTGGTATAGGTAACTGTTTCCCATGCACACGAGGAAGTAGACCTCCGCTCCAAATTTTCTCTTTGTAGCCATATCTTCTCACTAATCTAGTCTTGTCCGCATGATACTGATGATGTTTTGTTCTAAAAAATAAGTAAGTTTAATACAACAATAATGGATTTATAAAAAATCCAGGTAAACAAATGTTAAAATTTATTAATCGTTTACCTCACGGCATTTATAGTTGGTCTCCATAGTGTTCTTAATATTGCGGAACCTAGCCACTCCATTTGTTGTATATAAATACTGAATTTTTATAAATATTTTTTATTTAATAATTTTAACCCCAAACCAAGTGGCGCAAGTACACGTCAACGTTAATGTCATTATTGTCATTTATGTGACTTATGTCTCTATTGACAATGTTGGACGTTAAAACGTATTCTGCTCGTGAATGAGTTTCTCCGCCCAAAAGCTATTATGATTTTTTTCACCAGTGCATCAATTTACACCATTTTAAAGAAAAAAATACGTAACTGACTAATTTATATTTATAGCAATAATGTATTTTTTGTTATAGACATTTAACATTAATGAGATTATGTGACTTATCGTCGCTGCGCGTGCAAAGCCGCGTAAGAGCAGTTTGTTAATACCGCGTATTTACGTTTTCATGATTTTACAGGGCGACGAAAAAACT
>DWNE01002488.1:0-18730 GCA_018249875.1 Cecropterus toxeus | reverse complement strand
ATGCAAGAGCTGCTTCACACTAGAAATAGGTGTGGCGGTGGTACTTCCCCGGTCGAACTACATTGGTTCTACCACCTGGAGAAATTATTGTTATTGTTATTTATTACTGTTATTAATTAATTATTATAACTGTTATTATTCTTTCTACTCCTGAGGACTAAGTTGGAATGCTCTGGACAAGTATCCCACAACTTCAGACCAGAACATAGCAGGGCACCTAACTCTGTTGTTATTATTTAATAGGTGTGGCGTTGGTGCTTCCCGAGTCGAACCAGGGTTTTATCACCATCAAGGTATCTTACCCACCTACCACCGAAACTCAAGAACTGCACAGAAATAATACGCATTTATTTTAACAACTAAGCGTATAAGACCTACCCCAATGATGAATCCGTTGCATCCCACTATGTCCCAAAAATCATGCAAATTTCACACCTATTGCTTTTAAATAAGAATCAAGCCCTATGTCATCATGAAGTGCTAAAGTTCTATCGATTCCAGCAATTAGCTAAGTGCCTTAGAATCAAAAGGTCATAAGTTCGATTCCCGAGAGATGTAATAATGACAATCGTTCGTCATATTTTTATACAAGGCAAATGCAATTTAGTTCCCTATAAATAAGGCTCATTTTGCAGTAACAGGATACGACGATGATTTTCGTTATCGTAGGTTCTAAGGTCTTCTGGTTGATTTTGGTTTAGCAAACCTGGCTTAAAGATCAGTAACCACTTAACCGTACGGTTTTCAAAACCATTAAGGTTTTATTTGATTTGGTACTCTTAGCCGAATTTATTTAGAATTTTAGTCGTCAACCGCGCTGGTCAAGTGTGATTTCGCCAGTGCTAATGATTTCTTAAGCGTGTGAATGTGTCACTATTTTAACTTAACCTGAATGTGTGGTGAATCCACTGGTGTGGCGGTGGTACCGCCCCGGTCTAACAGTGGTTCTACCACCTGGTGATAATATACTCATAGTCCCTACAATATATAGAAAGAAGATATGAAAGAAATATTTAGTATTTATTTTCATAAAATCTACTCAATCAATTTCAATTTCATTTCATTTCAATTTAAAAAGTCATTATTCGTATAGAAGTCATTTTTTTAATAATTCCGAGTAAACCCGCGTCACACAACTATCTAGCATAAAGAAACACAAACATACACATACATCAATATTATTCGTATACGCGTTCCATTTCAATATGGCCGCGGCAGTTGAAATAAAAAATGGCGCCGAATATCACGTACATTAAAGTTATGATCGCATGACGCCGCGCCCATTCATTTGAATATTATCAAGTAATCCAGCCGATTAAGGGTATTCGCAAATTTCTATGTGTCATTATTAACTGGATGCACAGTTAAGCCTGGTACAGTTGGGTGGAAAATGTAAATTTAAGTAATAAGAAAGCAGCTCGTCTGATGGTGCAAATCAGTACGTGAAGTTCATCTTCAGTCACTGACAAACGTGGCTACCCGTATTCTAGTTTGTCATTTGTAACAATGAAATAAATAAAGTAAATAACATATTTATTTATTTAACACAATTTGTACACTGTCATGAAAAATACAAAGGTTAAAAGATGTGGTACAAGTAATGTATTTTTTATAAGTTTATTCTCCCATTCAAAGCAAATAATAACACCTGATTCGTAAAATAAGAAGAGATGTCATAATTATGATTTAATTTCCTTCATATTTCCTAACAAAGTAAACATAACAATTCACTAATAAACAAGTCATAATAATCAGCTTATTACGAGTATATTACGTTTATTCAAACAATCATTTACGTTTTATTCCATCGTTGCATAATACATTGCAGTTTATGGCCGAAAACGAAAACATAAACGTGCAATGTACATTGCAATGTAAGTACTAAAACGTAAAATTCTTTGCTTACAAAAAATATTATAAATCCATATCAAGATCACAGTAAAAAGCGCAAACAAATTTCGTGCGCGCTTGTACAATGACGCCCGTAAGCCTCATGAAAATATCTGCGCTGTAAAAATCATCGCGTACAGACGAGCACAAAGCAAATACGCGTCCGTAAACGAATTACCTGTAATATAAATGTTGGTATTGCTGTACAATGCGTTTTCGTATTGCATGTACAATTGTACATAATACGAGTATAGGTATTTGTATAATATGTACATAATTATGATTATAGACTAATATTGTCGCGGAATTGATACATTTTAAAATGGTACTCACTCTTTAAATTTAGAACTAGTGTAGTTCATCCGAGGTAATACCACCGCCACACCTATTTCTAGCGTAAAGCAGTTCGTGCGTTTCGGTGGAAGGGTGTCGTTCACGTATGTATGAGGCGACCATCTTATTCCTGAGCAGTAGCAACGCATCTGTGATAGACTTCAGATAGAACCTATGTTCTATATAAATTGCTTACAGATGTTCATGAGAGGCAGTCATCACTTACAGTAGGTTCCAGCTTTGAACCCTGTTCAAGCAATTTTGGGAGAGCAAAGAATGGCTACATTCTTTGCTTTCCCAAAAATGCCTGAACTTAGTTTTAATAATTTATCTTACAAAAATATATCTTCAGAGGTGTTTATCATTTGGTTATTGCTAAAGGAAAATCCACAAGCCTACATGCTTGGAAGCACTCCAAAAAAATCAGAAAGATGTTTAAATTCTTAATACACTTGGCCAACATGGATTATGATCTAAACCCTCATTCTGAGAAGACACTTGCGCCTCGCAGAAAGCCTACAGTATGTCGATGATGATACCTTCAAGTGGTACCAGATGCAGTAGACCGGGAACTTTCGACCTGAGAAATTCCACCGTCACACCTATTTCTAATATGAAGCAGTTCTTACGTTTTGGTAAAAGATTGTTGTATATCGACTCCTTTTCATTTTAACGTCTTAATCTGCGAAAGTAACGGGGCACAACAATATGTGACGACAAAAAAATTTGTGATGACACATAGACGGACAAACGGAATCTCAGTAATGGGATATTTTTATTCTTTGGCCACGGAACCCTAAAAATAACCAGTCAACCCAAAATAATCAGAATCAAAATTTTGCCATTTAGTCTGACAGCCACGCCAGGTATTTATCCATAGGGGTTATCGCATGGCATGAGATTTTTAAATCATCGTCATCGTATAACGGGGGGTTCTTTTGCAATTTAATAAACGCTACCGTTTTAATATTAAAAACTCAACACAGACGCGCTACGCAAAATCATGTACGGGGGTGGCGAGCACTATAGGCATCCTAGATAGCTCTTTCCATCCCTTTCCAACCACTGCGCAGACTCGTCATCGTCATCATCCCCCTCGGGTGGCCACCCCCAGTCAATATACGGCAAACACCGTAGATAAAATACACACAAGCGAAACTACGCACACAACAAAACGGCACTACACTGAAATTTTATACAAAATTGAAGGCAGATAATTACATTAACAAGATATATGGTATACGCGAGGGTGGGGAGGTTTTCCGAAAATGGAAAATGCTTTTTCGGTGATTTTTCGTATATTTGCAACGATACGCCGTTTTATTGGCGAGAACGGCAATGCGCGCTTTTACTGTTATTGGTTCGCATTTTTGAGATTGATGCGATGCGTTGGACTTCTGGGCATCGTGAGTTGCTACCTCGATTCAGTTTAAGTTGAGCGAAATTGGAATTAGCTACTGTTAGTTATCGAATCTACAAGAGTTTGTTTGACTGCATGCGCTAAACTTGGAACTACTAACACCAATTGAAAAAATAAATTTGTTTTTTTTTGCTATCCGACTGAAGTAGCAAACGAGCATGCAGTGCACCTGATAAGTGGTCACTGCCGCCCATGGACATTTGTAAGCAACTTCACATAAAACAGGATTTCAATCTGAAATTGATCAAAGATGCCTTGCTACTCCCGAGGACTAAGATGGTGGCCTCATTTATAAGTTAGCCGGCAACCACACCCTTCCATTGAAATGCAAGAACTGCTTCACGCTAGGAATAGGTGTGATGGTGGTACTTCCCCGATCGAACTACACTGGTTCTAGCAGGCTATTAAAATTATACCATACTGTACTAAAGCTGAAGAGTTTGTAATGTCAAGAAATGTCAAGAACTACTAGTTAATAGTTAGTATTAGTAAAAATATTTTTGTGTTGATTTATTGTGGAAGGCTATGGACTATGTAACATCACGCTATGCTAATTCGCCTTTTTCTTACGTAGTAGCGGGTGAAACGGGGGGCAGAGCTAGTGGTCCTATATTGATGCAACTAGCTAACGCTTTTTTTCTAGTAATCTAATGTGAATCCTGACATAAACATAAACTCTTCCTACACACATAACCCTACAGTAGGATTCATGGTGTATTGCACTATCACCCAGGTGATATCACCTAGGTGATCGAAGGCGACTCATTGGTGTCCTTTGATCACCTGAGACAATATCACCTGGGTGATCATAGGCGTGGATGGATGATAAGGTTGCATTTATGACTACCTAGGTGTAACAAAAACGACCATTTTTGGCACCTATTTTAGGTACATATTTTGTGCAGGTAATTAAAATATACCGAAATAATATATTATTGAAGGCGATTATGTCTCGGGTGATCAAAGGACACCAATGTGTCGCTTTTGATGACCTAAGTAATACCACCTGGGCGATCAAAGTGGAATACAGCGGATTCTCTCCTGAGTCGTGGGTGCCATGGACCCAAAAAGGCGAATACACAAACAGTGTGTCTACGTGTCAGACCATAGAGTATTAGAGTGCTACCTGACATCGCCCCACTTTATATCTGAGAACTAGATCGGAATGCCTAAACTACCTTCCTCTCTCTTATCCTTCAAACACAGCGTAACAAAATCAAGAGTCGTCATATAAAATTTTATCTTTCGATATGTTTGTGAACGCAATACTCCAAAAACAGTTTATGTAGGTATTGACTTGAAATTTTTACATAAGTTTGCAAAAGTATATAATAATGTTTTTATATACTTTTTATTGCAATATTATTACGAAAATAAAAGTCTAAGTCTATGTATATAGTTTCGTCGTCGTCCCGCTGTTATTGTCCCACTGTTGGGCTCTGAAAGCAAGTAAGGTGGTAGAACTATAGTGTAATTCGCCGTGAAGTCTACCTGATAGTAAGTGGGTACTGCCGCCCATGGGTTTGCATTTGCCCATTTGTAAGCAACTTCATATAGAACAGGGGTTCTGTCTGAAGTCGATCACAGATGAGTCGCTACTTCCGAGGACTCAGATGTTACTCTCATAAATGAGCCGGCAACTCCGATGCCCTTTCACTGAAAACCGCTTTACGTTAGAAATAAGGGTCCAAGACACTTACTTCCGGTAGAAGTTCAGTGTACTTCAACCGGGGAGGTAATACCAACCGGGGAGGTATTACCGCATTTTTATATCACGAGAGGGAAAAAGGTAACTTTAAAAGGTACCCGATGCGGTGGGAACAACGCCGGCCTATCAGTGATTTTTATCACACTAAAAACTCCCCGGTGGCTGTCCTTAGCGTTGTGTGGAGGACTCTGCGATCTCCAACGGAACACAACCAGAGTCCTCCAAGCGCGATGCCCCTTTGAGGCTTTGATCCTACTCGGAGTCGCTTGACTGGATGGCGCGAGCTCCCACTCTTGCTGCCCGCAACCCCGGAAGTCCTATTTAAGTCGCCCCTTACGTCAGGCAAAGGATACCGTAACCCTATTCTTGTCCTGGAACAACAGGGACGACACTGGTTCCCCCGCCTGGTTACTATATATGCTTATTGTTACTTCATATAAAATACGCTATCCCACGAATAGATCTATCAAATACGAATAGATAGATCTATCAAAGTGTACAAAATATTTGAAGTCGAACTGATAAATGGCATAACTACCGACATTTGTATCGCAGTTCTGCAAAATCGGATTGCAATCGTGAATTCAGTTGCTAACTGACTTATCTAACGGAGTGTTAGCTCGATGTACGTGAAACCACATTTTTGGGCACTGTTAGCTCAGTTGCAGCTTTCTATCTGAATGTCAATCAATCTGAATGTCTGGGTTCGAATCCAACGTCTCGTGGTAATAATTATACTCTTTTCACAATAATCATGATTATCTTTAAGGGTGATCGAAAATTTAAGTCATTAAGTAATTTGTGTTCGACTTCTTACCCGACTGCGTCAGAAGGAGGCTAATGTTTTTTGAGCGTATGTATGTATGTATGTTTGTTTGTGTGTATGTCCATTTCTTTTGCACGCGCCACAGCTCAAACAGCTTGACGGATTGTGACGTGTGACACATCAGTCGAATCGTCCCAGTTTACAGAGTTACGTAGGCTATATATTTAAAAAAAATGGCGCCTATAAATATGGAAAAAGTGGGGAGATATGACTTTTTACCATCACGACAATATGGGTATCAAGTGAAAGCTAGTAAATAGACCTGTAATATTCTATTTGTTATCATGTAAAGCGTAAAATTAGGTATATCATGATGAAAAAAGACAATGACGACCCGCGTGGCCGAGCGGTCCCCATACCGGTGTGACGCGCGGTGGGTCCCGGGTTCGATTCCCGGCCAGAGAGAAACATGAATGATGAGTTTCGATTTCTGTTCTGGGTCTGGGTGTTTGTGTATTCGTCTGTGTGTGTCCATGACACCCACGACACAGAAGAAAAACCTAGTGTGATATAAGTGTAGAAAGCGTCTTTAAAAAAAATAGCTTCACGCACTTGGAGGTTTTTAGTTTTACTAGGTTTCAAATGAAATAAATAGACCATTCCAAATATATGTTCGAATAGTTTTTTGATTTCCAAAAAACTAGACATAGACAATAGTTTTTTGATTTCCAAAAAACTAAACTTTGACGAGGTAACATTCATTATTATTAGAAAGCGTTACATTAATTAGTATCACAATAAAAAGCAAAAAATTGCATTTTTACGAGAATCCTTAAACATAAACGCTTTCTACACTCATAGCCCCACACCCAGAACAGAAATCTAAATTTATCATTCAGATGTCTGCCTGGCCGGGGATCGAACCTGGAACCCACTGCGTGTCAGACCGTTATGGTGATCGCTCCGCCACTGGGGTCGTAATTTTTATGGAATCAGGTTTATATAGTTTTCGACTTATCGAGGATTTCGACTTAGGCGGATATTGACGCGACTTGTCGGTTAAGATTCATTCTTACTCTAATTTTTAGTTAGAGACGTGGAATAGATGAAAATTAAAATTAAAGAGTTATCAAGCATATTTTTATCTACGTATTTTCGGGAAATTCTTAAAGTCGAATACTTATTTTTTGTCGAATTATAGAGGCAATAATTGATTTTTCGAGTTATAGAGCAAAATATGTACCAAAATAGCGTGCAGAGACTCACTGATTATTTCGACTAATAGAGGGTTGAGATTTCGAGTAATGGAGGTTTTAGGGCTCGAGGGGAAAGGAACAAAACATTAATTCGAGTTTTGAAGATTTTCGACTTAACGAGGTTCGACATAAATATGTTCTACTGTATTTAGTTTTGGTCTTATGAATTAACTTAAGCTACACAGTTGTCAAACTAAACGTAATCTTTGGTCTTGCTTTTCTTCATGTTTATAAATATTTACTTAGTTTCGGTATATTATATAATGTTAAAACCACCCCGTTGTATTACAACGTCATTTTCAATTTGCAACCCCCATCAATTCGGTGTCACTGACCCCGTAGGCGTTTCACACAACCGATTTTCAGACGTGAACAAAGGGAATTACTGATATGAGAATTAAAATCTTGACGTGATAGATCAGTCGTTATACATTGACACGTGGGTTTCGTGTTCGATGCCCGGCCAGACAGATGTCTGTTTTTTTTTTCTGGGTCTGGGTGTTTTACTATTTGCCTTATCGTTATTCTAATATGGGGCTATTTGCGTAGAAAGCATCATCATACTGAGCTGACGCGGAGTGGGTTTCGGATTCGATGCCCGGCCAGACTGAAATCTGAATGAATTTAGTTATCTGTCTGGCTCTGGATGTCTTATCATCATCCTGAGAGAATAAACTTTTCCATATTCTTCTTCTTATAATATAGAATTCTTGTTATTATTACAAATGTAATGACTAGATTAAGGACTAAAATCGCTCGTGAGTAGAGGTAGCATATTTATTTAAAAAGTTGAAGTACATTTTGCTAGGTGGTAGAACCAGTGTTCTTTTACCGGGGCTGTTTCACCGCCACACCTATTTCTAGCGTGAAGCAGTTTTTTTGTTTCGTTGGAAGTCGTTGTGTCGAAGGGTGTCATTGCCGGCTTACCTATACATATACCGATCGACTTCAGATAGAACCCCTGCTCTATGTGAGGTTGCTTACAGATGTCCATATGGCGGTAACCACTTACCATGGACTGCATGCTCGTTTGCTACTTCAATATTAAAAAAAAACATGGGTAATGTTTATGAAGCCGGTTAATAAAAGAATTAAAACGTGGTTATGTTATCCGGATAATGAGTTTCAGCTTCGCTTCGGTAACCGAAGCGTCTGGGCGTTTACAAATACCTCGAATGGTTACGTCCGGGCACATTGCGTACATTCTCCGCCCTTAGTACGTGCTTTCAGCAAAACGTACAACTGTTACGTTTTCACCCATCAATATACATTTATTAATTTAAACTTTTAAAACACCTCCAACTAAGGGTTACAAAGCCGATGCAGAGCTGGGCGATGACGATAAATAATATATGGTAGGTATATAAGACCAGGTGGACCAATAACCTGAAGAAGACAGCGGGAAACCGTTGGATGCGGAAGGCACAGAACCGGTTGCAGTGGCGCCGTTTAGGGGAGACCTATGTCCAGCTGTGGACCTCGAAAGACTGGTGGATGGATGGATGTAAATAGTAAATACAAGGTATTGCAAGGTATTGCAAGGTATTGCCGCCCATGGACATCTGTAATGAAGCCCAGGATACAAACATACATATATAATTATGTATTTATGTATGTATGGTTGCTTGTATGTATGTCCATTTCTTTGGCACGCGCTACAACCCAAACGGCTTGACAGATTGTGACGTATAATATATCATTAGAATCATCTCAGTTCGATGAATGAAATAGGCTATACAATTAAAAAAAAATGGCGTTTGTAAATAGTGGAAGGAGGAGAGACGATTATTAATTATCACAACAATATGGGTATCGAATGAAAGCTAGTAAATATACCATGCTAAAAATATATATACTGCAAAACCTTTACTTGACAATTTCGACGAAAACTATAAAGCTTTAAATTAAATATACCTATTATTATTCAAA
The DNA here is from genome assembly GCA_018249875.1 of Cecropterus toxeus. Classification (NCBI taxonomy): domain Eukaryota; kingdom Metazoa; phylum Arthropoda; class Insecta; order Lepidoptera; family Hesperiidae; genus Cecropterus; species Cecropterus toxeus. The sequence continues at coordinate 9,428 of DWNE01002488.1, read as the reverse complement.
AAATCGTTTCAATCAGTCGTATTTTTTTTTCAATATTTTTAATAATACTATTAGTTTTTATATTCCAGTATATCTTCGTATCCAGGTTCTGATGTTCTGGTGGCTAATGTTGGTGTATACGCCAGGGACGCGGCCGCAGCCGATTCCAAACGAAGAGAGACCTACTAGTAGTCCCCGGGATACCGCTCCACCGCCGCTGTCGCCCTGGTACCATAATAAAGATGCTATCTACACTCATGGCCCCACACTAGGATTTTATCCTGTATAGTGGGTGCTATGGACAAACAAAGACGTATACACAAACACCCAGACCCAGAACAGTAATTTAAACTCATCATTCATGTGCCTGGCCGGGGATCGAACCCGGGACCCACTGTACGTTAGATCGGTATGTTGACCGCTCCGCCACGCGGGTCGTCAAAAACATACGATAATACAATAAACACACCTTAGTACGAGGTTATTAAGATTTCACAAAACGTTCAACGATTACGTTTTAGTTTTAGGGCATACCTTGCAATGTATCATGCCATCTATGGGCGGAAACGTAAACTGTATTATGTACATAATTTTGAAAAATTAGTAGTGCGTGCCTTGGATTTGAACTGAGGACCCTTAATTAAGAAGCCAAGTTCCAACCATTAGGCTTTCACTATTCAAGATTAGTGTACAAGCCCATGTATTTCAAGGATATTAAACGAGCCTAAAATTTTGGTACCAATGGTCACCCATCCAACTCTTTTCCGCTCGATACTTAACTTTATACATTACTTAACCAAGTTGATACCTGACAAGCATCCCTTACTTCATCTCCCGCGCAGAACATTCTAGAAGTCAGCGTATGATTGTACCAGAATTCTTCTACCTCTTGACAATGTTGGATTGCTACAAGTCGTACTTGAACTTGTTGCAGAATGTCTGCATAATCACCCTGGAAGTATTAAGTAGCAGAATATAATGATAGTATAGGGCTAAGTACAGGCGTTCCTGTAGTTCCAGGACTAATCCTGGACCCTATTCTAAAATAGGGCTACGGTATCCCCTGCCTGTCGTATGAAGCGACTAAAAGGGGCTTCCGGAGTTGCGGGCAGCGAGACTGGGAGCTCGAAACGTCCAGCCAGGTGACCCCGCGAAGGACGGCAGTATATGTGGACGCATGCCGCCGTAAAAACCAGACGATGCGATGGGCCCGGCTTACCTAGGTGGAGCCCGATGGGGCAACGCGCTAAGAGAACTCCGGTTGCGTTCCTTTGACGATCCCGGAGCCCTCTTCGCAGCGCCGAAGACGGCCACCAGAAGGATTTTAATGCGGTAAAAATCCCACATAATCTGACGTCGCTCCCTCAACATCAGGTACATTTGGAAGGTTTCCCCCTCTAAAAAAAACGACGCTAAGTGCGGGCCCTTGTGACTAGCGTATGTAAATTTGTTTGTATTAATATTTTTTACATTTATTTTTTAGGTACGACACAATAGGTACCTTCAAATCAGAGCAATCATATCTAACTAATCTGTTCTGATTTAATGGTTCTACTTAAACGAGGCCTTCAAAGGCCGCAGGGCATCAGTGGCCAACCTGAGATAGGACTAAAATCATATCTGAACATGCATATACCCAGGGGCGGATACCAAAAGGAGGAATGCATGTAGTTAACCACTCTCTTTTTATAAAACTACCCTACCTATTTCTGGGGTTGACCACAAGTTCAAGGGTGGCAGTAATCGCTTACCATCAGTTGGACTGCACGCTCATTTTTACCCAACAGCGTCAGAAGGAGGGTAACGTTTTTCAAGCCTATGTATGTATATTTGTATGTATGTCCATTCTTATGGCACGCGCGACAGCCCGCACGGCTTGATGGATTGTAACGTATGACTTATCATTCGAACCCTTTCAGTTTGTTTAGTGACATAGGCAATTTTTAAAAATGACACCTGAATATGATAGAGGCGAATTTTTTTACTATTACGACAATATGGATGTCAATTGATAGCTACTAAATAGACCAATTTAAATATATATACTATAATAATTTTACTGGACTATTTTGACAAAAACTAAATTAAATAGGTATATGTATACATATCATTAATAACAAAAATTTAGTTTTAAGCAGTCGGGTTTTTCGTTTTTATGTTTCTAACAATGTTACTAGTTTAAATAAATCAAAAGTTAAGCTGGTGAAACACTACACTTAAACACATTCACCACATACTTTCCAGAAGAGCGCGAACACTGCTAGGAAGAAATAGATGAATCAGTGAGGTTCCTGGAGTCCAACCAGTTCTACCCCTTATCGTTGCCTTCAAGTTACCTTTTCAACAGGATAACCCCACCCAGCCACCAGAAAGTCCTCGCCGCAGTCACCATCACATAACTTAATGGGGGAGACATTTTTACTGACGAAGAGTCTTCTCTTCAACTCCAAGAGTTGGATGTCGTAATCATATGTGTGTTTGATTCCATACTTTGGGTGTATGAAATGCGCTACAACCTTGATTTTTGGACCTCGTAATCTTCGTCTACTGCCAATTCTTATGAATTTATGGGCACTGTAGACAGATTAAATACAGTAAGTACAGAATTCACATACGTACATTTATAAAGTCAAAGGTCTTAAAGGTTGGGACCCTTTGTGACATATAAAAATGTATCAATTTTATATGTCACAAATATGACCCTAAATTATATGTGAACTAGCTTTTATCCGCGGCTTTGCTCGCGTTAACTAATACAACGAACTTGAACTCAACCTTAAGTAATTGAAATAGTTCTAATACTTCTTATGAATGACGGAATAAAATAACATAATATACATATACAAAAAATCAAAACAGCTGAATCTATAGTTAATAAGACATTAATTTGAAGATTTGAAGTTGCGAAACATTCAATTTTTTGTCAAACATTCTGTCAAAATATTTATTTTTAAACTTACTTTTTTTTTAAATAAGTATCCTACTTTTTTCTAATACCTCTAAGAATATGTATACAAAGTTCCGTGATAATCGGTTAAGTAGTTTTGACGTGAAAGCGTAACACACAAACTTACTTCACATCTATAATATTAGTAGGAATGTTACCCGCAATGCGCTGTAGTGATCACCCATTTCTTATGTATGAGGACACCACCACAAACATCTCCGTAGTTCACTTGATATGGGACTTGATCTATCGTGACATCGTGGCCTCCTATGATGCTGATATAAGAAAGAAAGAAACAACTTCATTTTTTTTTATATTTTGTTTATTTTATCTTTATTGGCCACAAAAAAATAATGGACAAAAGGCGGACTTAAAGCTGAATAGCCTTTTCTGCTAGTCAACCTTAAGTTAGTGCAGAAAAATTAAAGGTAGTGTAAAATAATAATAATAATAACAAAAAAAACAGGATTAAAACGTATGAAAACGAAGGAGAAAGAAGTGATACATAAATAGGCAAGTGTAGAGTAAATATAAAAAAAATACATTATAAAAATGAAATACAGATAAAATTGACTCAACTGTGATGCAGTTTATTAAAGTGACCGCAAACACTCTTTTTGAAGGAGTATTTGGAGCATATTTTTTATTCCGTTACAAACTGTATAAAAATACTAATACAATAAAAAAACACATTATAATTTAAAATTAACAAAATAAATAATTATATTATCAAACCTACCAAGGGCGATTCGAAATCGCGCACGAAGGGTTCCGGTCCGATATTTATAAAAAACCGGTAAATAAGGTTTGGTTTATGGGAATATATATTGAGAAATATTTGTTGCTACAGCGGCAACAGAAATACATCATCTGTGAAATGTTTGTTGCTACAGCGGTGACAGAAATACATAATCTGTGAAATATTTGATCCTACAGCGGCAACAGAAATACAAAATCTGTGAAATATTTGATGCTACAGCGGCAACAGAAATACATCATCTGTGAAATATTTGTTGCTACTGCGGCAACAGAAATACATCACTTGTGAAATATTTTTGTTACAGCAGTAACAGAAATACCTACATCATCTGTGAATTATTTCTTGTTATAGCGGCAGCGGAAATATATCTGTGATTATTTCAATTGTATAGCTATAACGATTCATGACATATAGCCTGGTGACACACGAACAGAGGAATCGAGTTTCAAATCACATGATTCTAAAGAAGTTTTGACTTCAACAATCTTAGATCGACTCTCGCTTCACTTTCATCGCCATATAATAGTAAAAATATACTCACCTTCTAACAAAATCAAATTGGCTTATAAATAAACCAATAAATGTTACCTCGTCGACCATAACAGTAAGAAATAATTACAGTCACACATAAACTTTATAGAAAATGAAATGTTGAATGAAGAGAATTGAAAATGAATTGATCCAACTAATATAAATGCGAATATGAGGATGTATATGTGTTTGTCACTGTTTAAATCAAAAAGGGCTACAAAACTTGCGTTCATTTCATTTCATCTCATTTCATCTCATTTCATCTAATCTCATCTCATCTCGTCTCATCTCATCTCGTCTCATCTCATCTCATCTCATCTCATCTCATCTCATCTCATCTCATCTCATCTCATCTCATCTTATTTCATTTCATTTGTGTTTCAACTCCGAAAACACCACCGCCACACTTATTTCTGCCTATTAATAGCAGTGTATGCCTGCTGTGGTCTTCTCTGAGCGATATACGAGAGGGAGATATACTTTTCCGAGGCGTTCAAACTTAGCCCTCAGGGGCAGAAACGCATCTGTGGGATAGGTAAGAATCTGATTATATCTGAGGTTGATTATAAATGTCCACGGGTGGACGGCAGTGAACACCATCAGGTAGACAGCTCCTTTGCTACATCCAAATTATAAAAATGTATCCAGCGGATATATATAAAGGAAACACCGTTTTTGAAAAAAAAAAACATTTAATCCCTAACTAATCCAAAGACAGGCCGGTGACCTCTTCTATCCAAGGCCTGACCTTCGCCACCTTACTGTACACGCCAAAGGACCCTGGCGTGGCACACCCATAGCCAAACGACACCATACCCAAGAGACGGTCGTAAGCAACTGCTGGCCCTCCAGAGTCACCCTGGAAAAACAAACAATAAACAAACAAACAATTTCTACATTTACAGCCCCACACTAGGATTTTAGTGGCTACTGCTGCACTTGACAAATGAACTTTGCCGTAGTTACATTTTTTTTATAAATATGAAGTAGCAAACGAGCAATCAGTCCACCTGATGGTAAGTGGTTACTGCCGCCCATGTACATAATTATGTAAGCAACTTCATATCGAACAGGGGCTCCATCTGAAGTCGACCACAGATGCGTTGCTACTCTCGAGGACTGAGATGTCGCCTCAAAAGTGAGCCACCAACCACACCCTTTCACCTCACGCAAGAACTGCTTCATGTTAGAAATACGTGTGGCGGTGGTACTTCCCCGGTCGAACTACATTGGTCTAGCTGGTCAGATCAGATCAGTACAAGAATATCTATAACTTTGCATAAAGGTGCTTTATCTACCTTATTTTTTATCAGACTGAAATATCAAACGAGCATTCAGTCCAGCTGATGGTAAGTGGTAACAGCCACCTATGGATATCTGTAAGTAACTTCATATGGAACAAAGGCTGTATCTGAAGTCAATCACAATTATGTTACTACTCCTGAGAACTACGATGGATGTTTATGCCAAAGAAGGAAACTTCCTTTTGCATCAAATGTTCCATTTCTAGGCACTCTATCCTGTAATATAAGTCAAACACTTAACTTACCTGGCAAGCATCTTTCTTCCCTTCCGAGAATCCAGCGCAAAACATTCTTTGCGTCAACGAGCCCCTGAAATAAGGGAAGGGCACATGTTGGCAGTTCTCCTTCGATATTATGGGTACACGAACAGCACGCAGTACATTGGAATAGGGACCCTGAGGACAACAAAAAAAATCGTATAATAAATCCAAAAAAAAAATAAAGTCATCATAGCATTCTTTCTATGAAACTTTGACAGCCCATTATTAGAAATAGGCCTCGCATAACCCCTGTTACTCCGACCGGTCTTGACCCTGAATCTAGTAGTCATCCGGAACTCTTTTTGCCCAGACATGTTTTTTATTGGCGGATTCTTCTACATCACCGGGTATGATAGCCTTGGGCGACCTGAGTTTGCCCAGACGAACAGTCCAACCTACTTCGTGGATTCCTCTATCATACCGGTTACGAGTATATATGGGGCGACCCCCTGTTATATATGAAGTAGCTTACAAATGTCCGTGGGCGGCAGCAACCACTTGCCATCAAGTCGGTTACATGCTAATTTGCTACTTCAGTCTTATAAAAGCACACAGTTCACCCAATATTCGCTTCACCCCTTATACAATTCAATATTATACTCAATCAAAGAGTTAATTATTTTTTGAATTCTCTACTCTGTCTGCCTTGTGATGAATTACTCGTGATTTACAGTTAAGTAAATAGATTCTCGATGTTTGATAATCTGCCTTTTAGGAATCCACATATTTTGTTACTTGAGAATTTATTAGCTTGCCTAACCAGCAAATTTTATTTAATTTTATATTTTTAACTAGCTTATTCCTCCTGCTTCTTTTGTAATGAACATCTATACATATATTAATCTAGGTCATACATAAATCTGTCTCCTAAATTTCAGCAAAATCCGAACAGTATTTTTGAGTGAAAGAATAGCAAACCACAACTACAGCCTCACAAACTTTTACATTTATAATACGAGTAAGATCTGAAAAACTGTTTTTTTTTTTATAAATATGAAGTAGCAAACGAGCAAGCAGCCCATCTCATGGTTAGTGGTTACTGCCGCCCATGGACATTTGTAAGCAACCTCATATAGAACAGGGGTTCTATATGAAGTCTATCACAGATGCGTTGCTACTCCCGAGGACTGAGATGGTCGTTCATATAAAAGTGAGCCAGCAACCACACCCTTCCACCTCACGCAAGAACTGCTTCACGCTAGTAATAGGTGTGGCGGTGGTACTGCCCCGGTCGAACTACATTGGTTCTACCACCTGGCAACTGAAACAAACTGACCTGACTGATCCGATCAATCATTAAGTAAGATAAAAGATTAAATTAGACAGGACTAAGAATTAGTTAAATGTACATATTTCTTAAACAATCAAATTTAAAGACTCGCTATCCCAAAATTCGTTACAGAGATTTCTTTGAACAATTGTAACTTCGGAAAACTTTTCGGACCCTCAATGAGCTGCAATGGACAGTATTAAATGGTTCTATTACAAGATGGCTAACCCAATCAAACTCCACGTGAAACAGGGATGTGTAAACGTTTTGTTTACACATCCCTGCGAGCCATCATCAACCGCAGTACGGAACCGCGACCAATCTGTTTTAATCGAGTACGCGTCACGCCTATTTCTTTTAACTACATATCCGCTGGTTAGCGCGCGATTGCTAATTATTGAGACGTGTTTTGCGTTTTTGATGCGATTTTTATTTATTGGTTGCTAGCTTTTACCTGCAGCTTCGTCCGTTTCGATTATACCACGATAAAGAGTGTGAATCGATCGATCAAATGTGTTAATCTAGATTATAAACATTATGTCTGTCAAAATTCAGTCAAATTGGATCAGTAGTTTATATATGTATACGTCTTTATATATGTATACCTAATTAGTAAGATTGTCACTTAATATGTTATAATTTGTATTAGGCACTCCAGTGCTAATACTGTTATTCCAATTTTCAAATAATTTCGGTATATAATTTTATAAATGTCTCAATAATGTAAGTTTACATACATTTTATATTTTTTTTTATCACCTATATTTGAGACTACACTGCTAATTTAGTTTTCTAAAATGGAAAAAAAAACGCTAATTAAGTAAGTTTTCCAAGAAAAATACATTACTTACTACACTACACTACACTACTTACTTACATTTTCTTCAGTATTTCCCCATCCAGTAACTGTGACGACTTTTCCTATCACCATGTCTTCAATGTGCGCTATCTTCACTGGTTGCACATTGTCATCGAACTTCAAGTTTTCGCTTAACTCCAACAGCTGGTAATCGTAGTCGAAGGGATGGTCCTTCTTCTTCGCCGCCCAGAGCGGGTGGACATAGTTCTTCTTGATGTTGATCCTTCGGCCCTGATTGATGATCTTCGATCCCACTCTTATGTAGGCTTTCTTGCTTTTAACATATTATTATGGTTATTTACCGTTACTTGCTTAATTTACAATGAAACTGGTAATTCATTGTAGGATGTTGAGCAAAAGTTTCGGATTTTATTCCCGGTGTATTTGTAGCATGCACTTTTTCTACGTCTGCATGTTATTGTAGACTTAGTTTTTGTAGACTTAGAAAAGGTTAATTTGTGGATGTTAATGGAAGGTCCATTAACATCCACAACCGACGCCAAAATACAGATCTTAATCCTAATCTTAATATCGATTACAGATGCCGCTCGTAAATATTGAATACAAGGAATACTTATGTTGTGAATTCCAATTACTTATGACAAATTTGAGGGTTGTTCTAGCTTTGACAAAGGATTTCCACTTAATTCTTAAAGAAAATATTAATAATAATAACGATTTACATACTTATAAGTCTATACTAGGATTTTAACCTGACTAATGAGAACCAGAACAGGAAACTAAATTCATTATTCAAATGTCTGTGTGGCCGGGAATTGATCTCGGAACTCACTGCATCTCAGACTGGTATATACATTTTAGTCTGGACTATGTAGAATTCATTATAGGCGTGTAAAGGCAGTGACTACTGACCATTACATATCACACATTTATTTGCTCCACTTTTATTTTTTACTTCAATGACACAAAACTAAGTTTGGCTATGGCCTCGCGTCAGTCAAAACAAGAACTATATCATTATTTACTCCATTTCTACCTTCACTAATAAGCAAAACCTACCCACAATGCCCAGCCGTGATCACCCACTTCCTCGCAATGATGGCACCTCCACAGTTCGTCCCATACGCCACATGATAGGGATACAGATTAATGTTTTCAACCTCAACGCCTCCAACAATTTTGTCTTCACCAAGATATCCGAGTAGATCATCAGTCACTTTTCCATCACCTCTGTAGTTAGTGTAGTCATAGTTGTCTATGTTAGTCATTTCTGTCGGTTCATCGTAGTTCTCGATATCCAGTTTGTGGAACTCATCCTTCCTGTATACCTTTTCACGTCGTGGTGTGCTAGCTTCATTTGCTACTGTCTTGTATGGTGCCTCTGGTACGGTTATCGGGATGACAAGGAGGCCATATTCTGGAAGAAAGAAAAAGGTGTTTTTCAAAAGATATTTTTGGAACGAAGTGCCTTATTGCGCCTTCCTAAAAGGGGGCTAGACGAAAAAAATTAAGACCAAAAGTTGTAACATTTTTTATTGTAACGACACTTTTTGTTGT
>DWNE01002487.1:0-18730 GCA_018249875.1 Cecropterus toxeus | reverse complement strand
GGGTCCATGGCACCCACGACACAGGAGAAAATCCTAGTGTGGGGCTATGAGTGTAGAAAGCGTCTATAGGTGGCGCTTTTATCTAGATACGCAGTGATTGATTTCAAACAGAACCGCTGTTCCAGAAGAAACTAAGCCGGTACCTTTCTACCGAAACGCAAAATTCTTTCGCGCTAAAAAAACTGGCGGTGGTACTTCTAAGCATACTTATTCTGCCTCCTAATAAGTTTTAACTAATTAATTGCAAAAGTAACCCACCAATGCATATAAACTCTAATTCCTCATTATAGGCAAAGTCGGTTAAGTTCGGAAAACTCCCGCGCCCGGCTTCAGTGACCCAGCGGCCAGAGAGCCAAGCAATCGGCTTTAACGCTTCATGAACCTCCTCTTGAAATTGCATTGTTCTTTATTCAAATTCTAATACACCGGATTTCTGTTTTATGTAACACCAAACGACTCAAATGTTGTGATATCTTGACAAGTTGACATAGGTCATAGGCAATCTTTAATTTGTTTGACATTTGTCATTTGACAGTTGTCGTTGGTAACCATCATTGGTTATGGTCATTTTTATATTTTTATATGTAAAATAATAACAATGATTTTAAATTCTTCAGGTGATAAATAACAATAAATTTATCGCAGTAAAATACAACAATTGATGTAATATTTTATTTTTGTAAAGAAATCTAAAATCAACATATTAAAACAAAGATTTTATGTATGAGAGATTAAGAGACATAAGACTTTATTATAGTTATCTTCATAATTATCTTTTAATTACGCTACACGTCGATTTCATACTAACATCACGATATTGCCACTATAGTAGCGACCGTAGTGCCACCTTTAAAACAAGAAACATTTTTGTTTATGTTCCAATATAAAATAATTTTGAAACACCTGATTGCAAAGAGATTTAATATGCAGGGCTACTTGAATGTTTTAGGCTGAAGTACAACATGCTACTGGTAAACTTTACGTTTGTATTAAAGAATTTTGTATAACGGAGTGACTATTCCTCCGGGTACCGGACGAATATTTTTTTTTCTTATTCGTCCGGGTACTGCATCTATTAACTCAAATATTGTCATAATAGTAGCAGATTATGCCTCCAGGCAACGTTGATTGTTGAAAAAAAAAGGTTAGGTTATGTTAGGTTTTTTTTTTATATTTAAGTTGAATATTACTATTAACATGAAAGTCATTTTTATCATACCCGGACGAATAAACGCAGCCTTTGTATAATTATTTTAGAACTTAAAAAAAATAAGTGACATTTTATATGTAAATCAGGCAATATAAATGTATACAATAATATAAAATTATGTAAAATACCCCAACGGACTCGTTAACATTATTTTACAATTTGTCATGGATCTACAAAAACGTAAACACAAATATGTACGAACACACAATAATTTAATGTCTTCAACTACCAAAAAATTTCTACAGAAGATTTGTTATAAGGAAAGAGCGTCAATTGATATGACTCAGTATGGTTTCATGAGAGATAGCAAAATGTTTATAGTGAAGCTATTGGTTGAGCCGGAACTTGAGAATAAGTGTGGTGTGTACATACTTAAACTATTACGACATTAGTAACGACCCGAGTGGCGGACCGGTCACCATACCGGTCTGACGCGCAGTGGGTCCCGGGTTCGATTCCCGGCCAGACAGAAATATGAATGATGAGTTTAGATTTCTGTTCTGGGTCTCGATTCTAATGATATGTCATATGACACAATCCGACAAGTCGTTTGAGCTGTAGCGCGTGCCAAAGAAATGGACATACATACATACGCTCGAAAAACAGTACCTTCCTTCTGACGCGGTCGGATAAAAAATATACCTATATTAAAATACCCACTTTTCTTTACACAAACGCGTATCACAAGCGAAAAGATAATGGCATCCGCATGGTGCGTGCCCGAAAGCCTTTGTTAAACACTCGTGTAAACATCACCTAACGACCTTTGGCGGCGCGGATAAACTTTTAAAGAAAATTACTTTTTGTATTTTTTATTACTTAACATCGCCGTTTCTTATTTTTTCTACGTTCCATACTTTCGGTTTCTATGGGATTAGCAGTGTGTTTTTAAGCTGAAGTCGCATATGGAGAAATGTTTTCTTTTCCCAAGAGTTCGTGAGTTTTTTTGTTTTATCTTTTATAAACTTTTGGCGACGGTGGGAAAACCTTTAAAGGTACACCGAAGCCTTGGGAGAGACTCCTGGTTATGTACGATTTTCACCCACTTAAACCTCCTCGGGGACCTTCCTTAGCGCTTGCAGGGGATCTTCAATAGAACGCACCGGTGCCCCCTAGCATCTTTTGTAACCTAAGTCGCGATTATAGCCACAATAATATTTAAATAGGCAATCCAATATTTTTTGTATTTTAACATCGTTGAGTAAATATTGTGTGAATATTATTTAAAATAATCAACAGATATTATTTTTTGTTTCTTTTCATAATAATGGTGGGTACAAAATTTATTAAGACGAAGAAATGTTCAAACTACTTCGGAAAGATTACAATTTGTGTGTTGTCTTAATTGAGTTTCCAATTTTCTAGTAATTGGGTCAACGGTGAAAATACGGGAGTATCTACAGTGCGTGTACCAAACTTTTAATCTGTAAAAAATAATTAAATGGCGAGAAGAAGGGAAAAAAGTAATGAAAACTATTTAAGTATAATTAAAATGATATAAAAGATTATATATACATATACATGTATACAAGCATTTACTTCTATATAATAGTTTATCAAGTACCTTAATAAAAGGTTGAAAATAACTAATGAGCCATATACTCAGACACCAGTATAGTCAGTGTAGCTCTATTCAAAATTAACCATTCAGACAAATAGGTTATAACTTACTAAAATTACAAAAAGCCAGTCAAATTGTTAGGAACAATTTATTAAAAGCATATACAGGATAAAAACAAGAAAAAAATATGTTTATTATAAATTCTGCGTTACAATTATGACCAACTAATGGGCTTTTTCAAGTCTATTGAGGATGTAAGCCTCCTCTATAAAGGTGGAGTTAGCTCTAACTTTAGACGTTTTCAACCGCAGTAAATAAATAACATCAATGACCAGTTGGATTTAACCCTGTCAAAGGTAAATCCTCTTCAAGCCGAAGATAAACTTTCTAAATTGACGGCAAGAAAAAATAAGTCCAGGATTTAGTAAAAAATTGTAAAAGAAAATATGTTTCTAATTCTCAAATTTTACTTAAAAAGTCACAGATGGATTTGACGACTTGATATTAGAACTGGTAAGTGGGTAACATGAATACATAAATTCCCTGGACCCACCATCGTCGCGGACAAAAGCTGTCCATCTGCAATGAATAGGTGTCTTAGTCGCTGTTATTATTAAGGTTCGTCAAATTTAAGTAATATACGAACAAAATTGAATGACGCTTTTAAAAGAAATTTATTATTATGAAGAAGATAAAATGGCCGTTTATTTATTACGCCCTTGCCGGTTCCAATTTCTTCGGGACAGGAAATGGGGTTGCAAAAGGAGGAGTTTTATTCCCCGTTATGTTTACGACACGACAAATTTCCGATAGTACCTAACCGTAAAGTAACAGAATACTAGCGTGGCGTATAATCTTCATAATATAGGGCGGAAGGTTAGTGTGGAGCCCCACGATAATCTGTTTAGCAAGTCTTTTTACGAAATGAGAACTTATACGAGCGAACACAGGGTTTTCACCGAAAAGACTAGGAATATTTGAAATGTCATGATGATGTGTAGTTTTGGTCGAAATAACTATTTTAACATGTTTGTCCTGTTATGGATATTTGTAACGAACTTCATATAGAACAGGGATTCTATCTGAGAATCAATGCTGCATTACCAATTCCAAGGACTAAGATTGTCAATTTTTTTTACATAAATATGAAATTGTGAAAAATATTCATTCGTCAGAGGCAGCAACGCATCTTTTGTTTTTCAGGTAAGCGGAGGCTCTGTTCTTACCTAAGTTATCTATATTTATATCTATACTTATATTAAAAAATATGATGTGTGTTTGTGTGTAAGTAATCACGCAAATACTACAGTTCCGATTAACATGGAGATTACATAGATGTAGCTTTTTCAGTGGAAAACTAGTGAGTCAGTCTATAGGCTATTGATGTCCATATTTTAGTGATATCACTACATCCTTTGTCTGACATTCATATTTCCATTTTAAGTAAAAAGAGAACGCCAAAAATAGTAAACTTGATGACTTATACGTGGTTAACCTTTAAGTTTCTATCTGGAAGGTCCTTACTACTTTTCACGTACCAACGCTTAGCTAATAAAGCCTAAATTTTTTATCATGTAGCCCGCGTGGCGGAGCGGTCACCATACCGGTTTAACACGCAGTGGATACGATCCCCGGCCAAACAGAAACGTGAATGATGAGTTTAGATTTCTGTCTGACCGGGTCTTTGTGTGTCCATGGCAACCGCAACACAGGAGAAAATCCTACACACACACACACACACTTTCTACACTCATAGCCCCACAATAGGTATTTCTCCTGTGTCGTGGGTGCCATGGACACACAAAGACGAATACACAAACACCCAGACCCAGAACATAAATATACACTCAACATTCAAATTTCGGTCTGGTCGGGGATCGAACCCGGGACCCACTGCGCGTTACACCGTTATGATGGCCGCTCTGCCTGTCTGCTCTGCCTGCTCTCTCAAATCCTACTGTGAGGCTATGCGTGTAGAAAGCTTTTGAAACACGGGTACTTCAGCTAGTTTATTCTAAAAAATAATAAATAAGGTATGCTGTTAACTTAAACTTTTCGTTAACTAACCAACCCTACACCCTGACAAGGTGGTAAACATTTTCGTTGTGTACATTCTGGAATGTTCTACTTCAAACTCCGTGTTCCCTTTCGCGTTTGTTTATTTTAGACATAAGGCAACGAGTTTAATTTGATGATTTAACACTTACGGCGCTGTTTGATTTATATTACATAAAACAAAGACTATTTATATGTCTACCTATCTACTTTGAAGAGGTACACACAATTTATCCAGAGAGGAGGTGGTTGAATTATCTTTGACCACGAGTGTGGCGCCCAAAGTCATACCTTCCATGTTTATAGGATTCAGTACCAAAAGGCTAAAAACGAAACCTTAGACTTCGCTTTTCGACAACCCTATTGCTATGTGTTCGCTTTTCGACTGTCCATATGTCCGTTTGGCCGTCTGTCCGTCTGTCCATCTGTCTGTCTGTCTGTCACCGAGCTGTATCTCATGAACCCTGATAGCTAAACTGTTGAAATTTTCACAGACGATGTATTTCTGTTGCTGCTATAACAAACATAACCTACCTAATAACGTATACGTAATAAAACGTAATAAGATAAATATTTAAGGGGAGCTCCCATACAACAAGCGTGTTTTTTTTATAAATATGAAGTAGCAAACAATCAAGCAGCCTACCTGATGGTAAGTGTTTACTGCCGCCCATTGACATTTGTAACTTCATATAGAACAGGGGTTCTATTTGAAGTCTATCACAGAGGCGTCGTTTCTCCCGGGGACTGAGATGATCACCTCATATAAAAGTGAGCCGGCAACCACACCCTTTCACCGAAACGCAAGAACTGCTTCACGCTAGCAATGGGTGTTGTACTTCCCCGGTCGAACTACATTGGTTCTACCACCTGGCGTGTTTTTTAGTGCGCGAGTTTTTTCTAGAACCTTTAGTGCGCGAGTCAGGTTCACACTTGTTTATCGTGAAGAAATCCTTATGGTTTCTCTTTCGTTTATAGGGTAGCTAAAGGGTATAACGGACTCATACTGTCTCCGCGGCATTGCTTTGGACGCTCGTTGCCGGGTCACTAGAAAGCGTTAGCCTTAGTGGTACATTCGTGGTCCTAATAGAGAATTAGGCTAGGAAAATGTTGCAAAAAATTGTTTAAATCGTCAGACTATTTATATTGAGCTTGTTAAACACATACTGAAAAAAAATGTGTTTGTCAGCTCCGACGCACTACTGGAGTTTACTTCTTAAGTACGATTGTTTAAACAGGCGCAATAACGCTCTACGCACGATCTGGCTGGACTGGTTGTGAGTGTATTAAGATTTTATAACATTTATATAAACAAGCTCAATAACATATAGATATAGTCGCTGCGCAGCATACTCTATACACGTCTTAATACACTCACAACCAGTCCAGCCAGATCGTGCGTAGAGCGTACCCCCACTATAAGTTGTTTTGTCATCAGTAAGAGTGAGACACACTACCCACTATCTAGCTGCACTGCTCACACCAAAAACGTAACGAGGTCATTCGTTCAATTGATTTTACTCCTCATATTTTTCTCATACCGGGCGCCTTATATCAAAAAACCGATTCTTAAGGAGTAAACTTCAAAAACTTATTGTCTCAATCGATGTATCATATATTAATTTAGATTTTTTTTTGATTGAAGAAACAAACGAGCATGTATTCCACATGTCGAACTTGTCATGTGTTTCATATTTAACAACACATAGAATCACTTACATATGTGCAACTTCAGCGCGTATGAAGGAAAATAAACAAGTACCTACATACATAGTACATATTGTCTTAATTGCACATTAATTATATTAGTTGTTAGTCAAATACAAATATGAGGGGAGTGCTACGTGCTAACTGCCGTAGGATAAGGGTGCCTTTCCACTAGATATGTGTAGATAAGCGGTGTGCGATGTCGCTGCTAAGCTAAACGAGTAATGATAAACACCGGTAGCAAATTTCTCATCCGTAAATTCAGTCATTAGCCTCAATCCTTATTTTTAGGAACTGCTCATCCGCCGACGATCCGTGTAGTCGAGCAGACACCATACCGGTCTGACACGCGGTGGATTCCGGGTTCGATCCCAGGCCAAACAGACATCTGAATGATAAATTTAGATTTCTGATCTGGGTCTGGGTGTTTGAGTATTCGTCTTTGTAGGTCCATGATACCCACAACACAGGAGAAAATCCGAATATGGGGATATGTGTGTAGAAAGTGTGTGTTTTCATCGAAAAACATAGGTTAGCTGTCACAGGTAGGTAGGTATCACACCTACTGCTGCCACGGACTTCGAAATGAAATGCCTTTATTTTGCATAGGCCTACGGCACTTACAAATTGTCAGTTACAATATTTTCTTACACTACTACCACTGGATCGGAACGCAACCTCAATCACCATCTGTAATTAAGCCCAGATAATAGGTATCAGTCTTACCTAAGGGTCAGATACGTTGCTACCCCTAGGAACTAAATTGGAACGCCTCGGATAAGTATATCTCCTTTACACACTTCAGAACCCAGCAGCACTTAACACTGCTGGTGTTAGGTAGATAAGTGGCGTTGTCCTCTGAAGTCGAATGACAAAGGGTTCACAATCTTCAAGCGATAAAGCATCATGTGAAGCTAAGATATAAAAAAAAATGCGTGTCGAATAGATAACCTCTCTTCCTTTGGGAAGTCGGTTAAAAAAGAAACGCTCTCTACACTCCTAGCCTCACACTAACATTTTCCTGTATCGTGGATACCATGGAAAAACACAAAGACGAATACAAAACCCAGACCCAGAAGGAGAACCTAAATTCATCCTTCAGATTTCTGTCTGGCCGGGGATCGAACCCAGAACCAACGGCAAGTCAGACGGGCATGGTAACCAGTCTGCCACACGGGTGTCGTTCGTCAGGTCGGATTATAACCATAGTGCAATCCTATTAGCGAAAATCCATCCATCAGATGTATGCCTGCCCGGGGATCGTAGAACCAACTAGTTTGCCACACGGGTTAGTTGTTCGTCAGATCGGGTTATGACCATAGTGCAAGCCTACTAGCAAATTCAACATATATCTTCTTATAGCTTAGCTATTTCCACGTTTGAAGTGGGAAGTCTTCCTTACAGCGGCGGTGACGTACAACGATATTTACTTTGACATTGACTACCGCATATTTGTCAAGCTTTCTAACCTGCTATCACACCGTGATATGCAATTTTGAAACATATCTATATTACCCAAGAAAAGCTATCCAACTATCCTTAAATAGATTTTGGGACTTTGGACTTTTTAGTATGCGAATTGGATGTACTTCTCACTGGTTAAGAGAAGAAAAAATAACTTCAAATGTTCTCAAATTCTGTAACATCTTCCACCCCGCTGCTTAAAGGACGTATAAGGTGGAAAATAATAAAAGGTTGGTAAATGAACTTGACCTAAATTGTTTGTTTTGACTAAGAATAAATAACAGTAAATATATTTGACTTGGAGTATTTTTTTTTGTTATGGCCTGGATTTAAAATTCATGCTGGGCATGTTACAAAACTATAACATCATTTGATTATTATACATGTGAAAACCCAGAAGTTTAAGAATTCTGTAGCTGTTGTGAATGTTTCACACACATCTTAAATCTTCTTGATGCAGACAGGTCTTCCTAGAACTTCTCTTTGCGGTCTGTGGACCTTCGTATAATTAATTTAATTCGCATTCAATATTGAAAAACTACTTAATGCGGCCTTAATTACTTCAGTTGCTATGTGGTCTAGGTCGCCTTATGGTTGCCGACCGCTTCTCAAAACCATTACGTATCTTAGTTGCACATTTATAAATACTAAAATGTGTTGTTGACAAAATCTTGACTATAACGAGCAAAATTAAATGACATTCCGTAGCCGCCATGGTCGTTTCTATATTGATGCACAGAGATTAGCCATTTAAATTCGTTGCATAGCCGGTTACATTAATACGATAATAACCATAGCATTATGATCTGGTACTTAACGTGTTAATTCACTTAAACCATTTAGTCGTAAATTTGGTATGATCGTTATATATCTCCAAGTAATAAAATACTCGTAGAAATGATCATAAATAAATAAATTAAATCGATGCTAATAAATATTTTTTTTATGGCACTGATTTTAATTTTATTTGTTTGTTTTTCATTTTTGTAGATACCTACTATACTTGAGTATATGTAATATGTAAAGTTGTGTGATAATAATATGGAAGATTTTCAAAGTTTTTTTTATTAAATTATTATTTTAGTTTATTAAAGCAAAGCTTTTATACCCATTTTTTTAAATTGTACGCACCCAAAAATCTACCAAGCGAATTGACAACCTCCTCTTTTTTGAAGTGGTTAAAAATAAAAAGTTGTGAAATTAGTACAATCAGTATGACTCGATCGGGCAATACCAACCCTCGTGATTTCTTCTATTTCCCGTTTACTGTTAAGTACTGTTCTGGAACGCCTTGCACGTGAATCAGGAAAATACCGAAAAACCTCTTGCCCGATACAATTATTTGCAAACCTCATTTGATACTTAAGAGTCAATCCGTTCCGCTATAATCATATTTAATTTATTACAACTATGTTTATACCGTATACCTCGGCGGAATATATATCGAATACCTCGGCCATGTGTTTAGGCACGACAGGTATAATCTGCTTCAACTCATCAGGATGGGCAAGGTGGAAGGGAAGAGTCGCGCTAGATGTCGGAAAAGTGGCTTAGAAACATCAGGGAATGGATAGGCATCACCTCTGTTTAACAGTTATTTCGCCTAATCATGACAAGACACAGGTTCAAGGAACTAACGGCCAACCTTCAGTAGTGAAGAGGCACAATAAGAAGAATAACTATGTTTATAGGTTTATACATATTTAATAGATTCATTTGTTTAATTTAAACATATTATAAGTAAATCTAAATTTGTTTTATAATAATACGATTTTTTCTTATTTCAACACCTGCCTCAAATTCTCTGTACCACCCGGTATTGACCGGCAGTGAATGTCATCAGGTCTTAATTTTCCCTTTTGAACCCTTATTCTTTGTTTAACGTATTACAATAAATATATATATTAGGAGTCCTTTTACCCACTTTCGTGTATTATTGTTTCGACCCGACTGCGTCAGATGGATAATGTTATTTGGCTGTATAAGTATTATTGTAGATCCGTACATATGTCCATTTTTTGACATGTGCCATCGCCCAAACGGCTTGACTGACTGTAACGAAACAGATATTGTTAGAATCGAGTCAATTTTAAGAGTAACATAGGCTATGCATTTTTTTTTAAAACTGCGCCCATGTACACATTTATTTTACAACTCCTGTGCTTCGCAGTACCACCCGTTACTAAATAAATAAAACAAACATACAAAATATAGCGGGATATTATATAGCCTATAGCCTTCCTCAATAAATGAACTATTTAACAAAAAAAAAAACAATTTATAATTCGATCAGTAGTTCCTAAGATTAGCGCGTTCAACCAATTAATGATAACAATTATAAAATATTAATATACTAAATAATAAAAGTAGTAGTAGTAGTAGTAGTAGCAGTAGTAGTAGTAGTAGTAGTATAGTATACTATAAATGTTACTTGTTGCAATTATCAATCATTCTTTATTATTATAAGACATATATTTCACGAATGCAATAAATGTTGTAAGGCTAATGTAGAAGTACTTTGTTAATGCATTTGAATTAAATTTAGATAAGATTCGTGTTATCATTGTAAAATCACTTATGTTAGAGATAATTTTGAAATAAACTGTCTGGATAATCTAGTTTGATTCGGTTTGATATTTTCAGTACAAACAGTGGTGTAAACATAAAATTTAGGAAAAAATACATATTGACGTTCAACACGTTTTTATATGACTAATTAAACGAGTAATATTAATTAATTTTCATTATCAACGCAAAAATGTGTGATATAGACATCACTTCATCGTATAGAACAAAGGCGATTCCGGCTGTCTGTTCCTATGTGCTTAGATCTTTAAAACTAAGTAACGGATTTTGATGCGGGTCTTTTCATGGATAGAATGATCCAAGGTGGAAGATTTTATATGTATAATCCTTGCATAATATAGCAGTATATAAAGTCATTTATAAACACATTGTCCTATGACATAAAGTTATTAACGTTGAATATAAAGATATTAAGTATATTTGGTATTACATAGTATTGCTCTCGTGCATTGCTCCCGTGCACAACCAGAGCCGGTCCCTTGTTAAGAATATTTTACAAATAACGCGCCTTTTGAGTTTCCATGTCCACTATCTGTGCCCCGCGGTTTTACTCACTTCGATATAACAAGAAAACAACATTAAAATAAAACTTTACCTGTCTATTTTATCATTATCTAGTATTATTGTGTGCTCCATTGATGTTACCTGAAACAATAAAAGACAACATAATTTATATATCCGGCAAAAAAAGTTGAATTTTATAATTCTGTGTGTTAACCTCGCAGGTGTGTATTTTTGAATAAAATGCATGTCAAGACAGTGTTAGCAATTTCGTAGTAGAAATAACTGAAATATAAATTCCCATTAATCCCTAATAATCCGCAAAGAATACGCAGTCCGGTTAGTGGAGTGATTTTAATAATTCAGGCAAAAAGGGCTCTGGAGAAGGCCCGGGATACATGAATTTTATATCTAAATAGGCGAAGTATAAACTAGGTAAGAACACATCCTGGATAGAACAAAATCCGGAAAATATTAATAACGCTAATGGTTCTTTACAATGGATTATAATTGACAGAGATGAGGCGTACGTAAATCGAACAACGAAAGTTTTGCTTCTGTTTAAGAAAATAATAATTCAGAACCACTAATAATTAAAGAACTTGTTAGCGAACATGCACTCCGCACCTCTTTTTTCTGTTTTTGGTATCAAAGTTATGCTCTTTTTCATGGAGATTTGCCTATTTAGATGCTACCAAAGTATGTAGGGGAGAACAATAATGATAAGATAAGGATAGGGGAAGAACAAGGGAGACACTTATTATAATACTTTAACACAAACCTTTACTTTATCAAGAATCTAAAATATTATAAAATTAATTATTTTGATTTCATTTCTTTAAGTAAACCTATAACCACGTATGTTTGTAATGCCACTGACGGTTCTAATGATATCTGTGTTTAACTTCGAACAGACCGCCCGTTTTAATTTGTAATATAAAATTAAAGCAGCAAAGGAACATGCACTCCACCTGATGATAAAGACAGAAAGAGAAAGAAAGAAAGGCCATAAGGCCTACAAACATCCATATAATAAGTCACTGCCGCGCAAAGACATTTGAATCAATCCGATAAGATAAATCTTACTTGCGTTTGCTACAGATGCTTTGCTACCCCTGAGGACTAAGTTGGAACCTCCAACACCATACCAATTTCTGCGTAATAACACTCAACATTTTACAGAAATAGGTATGGCGCTGGTGCTTCCGGAGTTGAACTACACACAGTTCTACAACGTTTAAATGAAGTTGGTTACAGATTTCATGAGCGGAAGCGCCCATCTACTTCCAGGTTGGTATTTTACTTTAAAATGCTACTATTTCCTATTCTTATTCTTATTATTAATTCATCCTCCAATTCTGGTTAATGGTTAGTAAAATCTATTTAAAAACGTGAACTATGTAACAGGCAAATATAAATAAATACCATTTTATTAATTCTGTATTCATACAATTAGAGATAAGAACCGTAATATACAAGAAAATACAATTTATACAGCAATAACTAAGAGTAGGTATCATAAATCTTTCCTACTGTATCTTATATGTTCCTAGTGCATCTTCTGTGTACAGTATATATACATAATATGATTCCTGACTATAAGTATTGTTGATATAATGAAATAAATAAGATTAATCTTTGTCGTTTCTTCAACGTTGAAGGTCGTGTCTATGAAACTCCTCTACTTTATGCGTTATGTTCATCCAGTTTTTCCGGTATATAGCTTTTCTTAAGGCAGTCGCAATGGGGAGTTCGGTGAGGATAGCTATCTGGTGATCGGCCGCGAGGTCTCTTTTTGGCACCTTAGCCAGCACTACCAGCTTATCGAGATTGCCAACAAAGCTCGGATAATATAATGAATATTATAAAAGCATGATAAATAATTTTATTGTCTACTGTATAATATTTGCGGCAATCGCATAACTAACCTAACATAAACTTACATAAGCATAATACATCAAATGAAGAATAACCATATTCATCTAGTTAAAAACAAACGGGCATATAATTTTATTGGTATTTTTAATGTTCACAAATGTCTTGATCTATTTGTCGTATTAATTAACTCTATTTTGTATTTGTACCAATGTAACTGGGGAAAGCATAATTCAGCAATATGTAAGTTGACGACCAAACAAAAAAAAAACGACAATATCTAACTTAACGACCAAAACAAAACGACAATATCAAACTTGACGACAAATAAAAAAACAACAATATCTAACTTAACGACAATATCAAGCTTGACGACCAAAAAAGAAACGACAATATCTAACTTGACGCCTGAAAAAGAACGTCATTATGTCACTTGACGACCAAAAACTGACCCTTTGCCGCCCCTTAAAATGTGCCGCCCGGGGCTGACCGCCCCTCCGCCCCCCTCCACGCTACGCTACTGATTATATATTTAAATGCAATTTGTACGTTATTAAACAAAAAGTTGTATTGTATACATTGTACATCCTACCTCCATAATTCAATGAGATAAGGAAAATAAACTTCAACCACAATCCGTAACGTTATAATATGCGCGGATCAATCCTAATATTTTTATCTGCCTGAAAATGTTATTTTCGTCTAAATAGATAATGAATTATAATTTTCAGAGAACAAAAGAATATGACGTAACAATGTCGTAAAATAAACGGCTATATCATATTTTTTTTCTCCGCTATAGAGCCTACAGGATGATTTTAATTTCTTTTTCAGGTTTCTATCGTATCTTGTGAATCGGGTGAACTTACTCCATCAGCCCACATCCACCACACTGATCTCATCACCAACACCCCACCAACTGAACTCGTGGAGGTCCTCCACGAGTTGAGTTCAGTCTTTTTTTGCCATGGACATGTAAGACGTGGAATGAACTTCCTCTTGAGGTATTCGCGGAGCGTTATGACATGGGGCCCTTCAAAAAACGTGCGAAAAAAGCACTCTTTCAAAGCCGGCGATGCATTGGCGACTCCTCTGATGTTGCTAATATATAGGCGACGGCGACTACTTTCTGACAGGTAGCCTATTTACTATATGTTAAAAAGTACTGTAATAGCGACTATGCTGACGGAAAAATCGGTGTGGCTACAAGTTGTGCTTATTGAAACGAGCTGTAATAATATACCTTGTGAAGGGCACATGACAACTAGCCCCGAAATCGTTACAGCCTGTGGACGATATCTGATACGTTTCTACTCTTACATGATATAAGATTTTAATGCAAATATTTTTTTTCACAAGATTAAAAAAAGCAGATAAAACCTGTAAATAATTACAACCGAGAAGTTTAAATATATATCGCAATGTTTACACGGTAGTTCCTTATTTAACAGAAACAATTCAGAACACCGTGTATATGCGCAGTATGAATGCTTTACAAAGGCTTATACTTTATTATACTTTTGATTACGTAATTCATATACATCCTAATGTTGACATGAGATAAGTGGCAGACTGTATGAAATTAATGGCGGTATTCATACGGACTGCTGTACTTGTCGAATTAACACAAAATAAATGTGGAGATAATGACGAAGAACACGAGATACGAGTTGGTACCGCCTGATGGCGGTTGGGGTTATGTGATTTGGATTGCAGTTATTATTAACACGGTATGTATTTACGTTTTAAAAAAATTGGACGTAGGATTGGATTTGATGTTACTTGTTGTACTTAATTGAGTAGGATAGATATATTTGTTTAACGATATTAAACAACTCTTACTTATCGGATGAGTAGCCGTTAATAGCAAATTTAAAATGACCGCTTACAATATTTCATAGAGAGGGTAGACATATTTGTGTTATAATTACTCGTATATTAAATAATAATAATAAATCTGCCAAGTGCGAGACGGACTCGGAGGCGAAGGATTCCATAGCATTATTATTCACAAATCTTGAAGAGAAAATATAGCTCTGTTGTAAAAATTAAAAAATAAGGTTGAACAGTTTTCCAACTACCAACATAAGATTGTTTTCCATAGTGTTTACTAGGATACCTATGCCTTTGTGAATTAGTTCTCAATACGGATAGAGTTTTAAGACAGATAAATAAAAACACAGTTTCTTTGATTTTCCCAAATTATATGGTTTTAGATTAATATTATCCCGGGACTGATACATTTTATCATATAATGGGTACTTACGATATGGTTTTAAATTTCTATTGCCGATATATCGAACCAATTGATTATTTACCATTTGTTTAGTTCTTTTTTCGTTCACGTTTCCCGCGTGGCGGAGCGGTCGCCATAATGGTCTGACACGCAGTGGGTTCCGGATTTTATCCCCGGCCAGAAATAATAAATTTAAATTTCTGTTCTTTATCCGGGTGTTTCTGAATTCGTATTTGTGTGCGTGTGGGCTATGAATGTAGAAAGCGTGTGTTTTTTTAACTATAATATCAGAGTTGTACCACAAAGATTACGTCTCTTTCTTTGATAGTACATTTCTTTCTTAATTTTCAGATAGCAATATCATCTTTCGCACCATGTATTGGAATGATGTTCAACGAGTTATACATTCTGTTGGGAATGGGTTCTACCAGCATAACAATCTTGAACGGCGTCAATTCTATGATCATTTCCATTGCAGGTATTGTTAATTATAATATTAACAAGCTGATTAGAAAAACTAACCTGTCTTAACTTTTTTCTTTCATAAGAACCATTTTACTGGCGATAGCAAACAAAATAATTAGCGAAATGGGTCCAGACGTTACTTTTAGACACGGGATGCTTTTTAACCGACTTCCAAAAAGGAAGAGGTTCTCAATTCGTCTGTTTTTTTTTTAGAAAAAGTTTATTAATAATTGCCACCGTGTGTAAATTGAACACACACACATTTTTAATTATTTAGTGTTTATATATTATTCGTGTTCATTTTCAGGATTCATAACCGGACCTCTGTTGAATTGCATGTCGACGCGACAACTGGGTTTCCTTGCTGCAGTCGTGTTTAACTTGGGAACATTTATGATAGCTTTCGTTAATTCCAGGGTTTTATTCTTTATTTCTTTTGGAATATTCCAGGTCAGTTATACTTAATTCCATCATTCAGCAGGGCACTGGTCTCTTGTTATATCTGAGTCACTTTTTAATCTGATTGGAGTAGCAAACGGGCAAATCTGTTCATCACCTGACATGTGTAAGCAGTTTCATATAGAACAGAGGTTCTAACTGAAGTCGAACGTAGATACCTTGCTGCTTCCGAGGATTAAGATGATCACCTTATAAGTGAGCCGGCCTGCGAAACGCAAGAATTGTTTCATGCTAGTAATAGATGTGGCGGTACCACCCAGTTTGAAATACACTGATTTTACACCACCAAGAAAACAATTAATCGTACAATTTCAATGCTGATTGAAACATTATTACAGGTATATCGCGTGTCATAGTGACGCGTGATGCTTTGTTATAAAGTTTGAATCTTTTCCCAACCCAGGTTCAATAATTTTAAACAATTCATTAGATTTTTAACCGACTTCACAAAAGGAGAAGTTCTCAATTCATTGTTGTTCGTTGTGTTCTGATATACTTGTATTACATATTATGTAGATTCGTCGTTGTAATCTAACTAAATATGTTGAGCCCCACCTTGGGGACCATGCATTATGTACTGGAATGGAAGAAACCAACATAGGTTTATTTTAATTTGTTTTTGCTTTTTGGCGACATTGAAGACGGTTTCTATTTTTTGTTAATTTTTTTTCATCATAACACTTTCCGCGTAAACAATGAAATGTTGTGCATTGGCTAAAACTTCTTATCATTAGCTCATTGCTACTTCTAAATGTTTAGCCGACTGCATCAAAGGGAGGGTACTGTTTTTCTAGCGTTTGTATGTTCGTACGTATGTATGTCCATTTCTTTGGCATGCGCCAACTTATACAACCCAAACGGTTTGAAGAGTTGTGACATATCATTAGAATCATCTCAATTTATAGAACGATATAAGACTGAAGAAAATTGGCACCTGTAAATGTCTTTTTATTATTATAAGTTTTGAAAATAATTTCTTGTTAAAAAGGTGACTCTAATCGCAAGCATTAACTATAGCTTTAAATAATAAAAATATTCATAGGCTTTATTTTTTGTTTTCAGAGCTTTGGGAATGGAATCCTCTTTAACCTATCATTCTCAGTACTAAACACATATTTTGATAAAAAACGTATGCTCTCTGTAACTGTAACACAAACCGTTACAGGTGAGTTTTTTTATTTATTTAATTTTATTATAATTTAGCAGGAAAAGTATTTAAATTTCATTAATTACATAATATATTTAACATATCTAATTAAAATTAGCAAATAGATTGACATATTGGCAATAGAGAGATCACATATCGTGAGTACGTATCACATATTGAAATTAATCAATTTCGCCGTTAATTATGTTATTCTTAAATCGCATAAATTAGTTGCTTAAAATGTACCAAATATTAAAATAAATAAATACTTCGAAACGATTGCAGCAATTGTTACACTATTTTCGTCTCAGTTCGTGAAGTGGAGTTCAGAGGAATATGGCTACCGGGGAACTTTGATATGGATATCGGCAATATATATGCAAAGTTTTGTAGCAATGGCTCTTATGCAGCCTGTGAAGCGGCACATGAAGAAAATAGAGATGTCTGAGGAGAAAGAGACAGGTACATTAAATTGTATAAGTACCTACTTATAGTACCAGTATAGTAATGGAATGGGTATGCCATTCCATACTGGTTTGACCGTGGAGGTAGTATCGCTGTTTTTTTATGACACTGGCGTAGCAAACGAGCATGCAATCCACCACCAGTGCAGTAAGAAACTTCATATAGAACAGAGGTCCTATCTAAAGTCGATCATGGATGCGTTGCTACCTCGAGGACTAAGACGTTAGCCGCATATGAAAAATCAGCAACCAATCCCTGCCATCGAAGTGCAAGAACTACTTCACGCTCGGAATGTTGATCATCTCTGGATCTAGCTACATTTCACTGTACTTTAACGTATAGTTAAAAAAAAAATAATGTAACGCTTCCGATTATAGCCCCACACTAAAATATTCTCCTGTTTAGTCGGTGTCATGTTAACACACAAAGACAAATTCATCATTCAGATTTCTGTCTGGCCGGGGATCGAACCTGATATCCACGTTGTCAGAGCAGTATGGTGACCGCTCCGCCACGTGGGTCGTCACTAAAGGTTGCCATGCGCTAGGCTTAACCCAATTTGCTTCATCAATCTGCTTGAATTCCCCCAATCCTGGGATAAATCCAGGCAGGATATAAAAAGGTTACATTTATAAACATAAACTACGCTCAGTAATATATAGTCGAACAGTTAATTCATGAATGAATGGAATATTTCAGAAATGAAGACGCTTTTAACATACAAGGAAGGTGCTAAGGACAAATCAAACGTACCAATGGTTACTCTGTCAGATGCAGAATGCAACCCAAATGTAAATTTAGAACCAAAGGATCAAACTACCCTAAACATAAACGATGGCACGAAAAAGGAATCTGAATTTAGGTAAGTTTTAAAACATTCATACGAATTGATGGTTTATCTATTGTATATATTTATTTTTACACATCAGTGCTACATACACATATCGACGCTGGAAAGCGATCTTGCTGTATCTCGAAAAAATGCGTTTTTGAGTTATA